>CAUYSK010084718.1:0-17513 GCA_963575035.1 Avahi laniger
GCTATCCAGTTTTCCCAGCACCATTTATTGAAAAGAGATTCTTTTCCCCAGTGTATGTTTTTGTCAGCTTTGTCAAAGATTAGATTACCATATACAGATGGTTTCATCTCTGGATTCTCAGTCCTGTTCCAGAGGTCAATGTTTCTATTTTTCTGCCAATACCAAGCTGTTTTAGTTAACACTGCAACCTTGAACTCCTGAGCTCAAGTGTTCCTCCTGCCTTAGCCTCCCCAGTATCTGGGACTACAGGTGCATGTCACCGTGCCTGGTTAATTTTTTTGTTTTTTGTAGAGATGGTCTCACTATGTTGCCCAGGTTGGTTGTGAACTCCTTGGCTCAAGCAATCCTCTCACCTGGGCCTCCCAAAGTGCTGGGATTACTGTGTGAGCCACTGTGCCCAGACATGGTTATTTTATTTATAATTTTTATTTTCTATTCACTGGAAGTTAAGCATTCTGTTTTGTGTTGCATTAATGGCTACTTTAGAAATTATAGTATGCTTACTTATTAGAGTCTTGTAAAGTTAACCATACCTTTGCTTCTTCCTAGATAATACAAGGATCTTAGTAGATTTTAACATCATTTATCCTTCTCACTTATATATTATTGTTGTTGTCCATTTTAATTATTTTTTCCTTTTTTAGCCCATCAAGACATAATTAGAATTGTTTTATACAGTCATTTTCATTTAAATTCAACTGATTACGTACCACCTTTTAAAAATTTCTTTTTTTTTTTTTTTTTGAGACAGAGTCTTGCTCCATTGCTGGGGCTAGAGTGCAGTGACATTAGCCTGGCTCACAGCAGTCTCACACTCCTGGGCTCAAGCAATCCTCCTGCCTCAGCCTCCCGAGTAGCTGGGACTGCAGGCATGCACCACCACACTCTGCTAATTTTTTCTATTTTTAGTAGAGACAGGGTCCCACTCTTGCTCAGGCTGGTCTTGAACTCCTGACCTCAAGCAATCCTGCCACCTCAGCCTCCCAGAGTACTAGGATTACAGGCATGAGCCACTGTGCCTGGCCTAAAAATTCTTCATTTATTTTTGCATATCAGATTTTCCACCTAGGGTTTGTTTCCTTTTGCCTGGTGGACATCTTTTATAAGCCCCTTTAATATAGGTCCTCTAATGATGAACTCCCTTAGTTTTTGTTGTCTGGAAGTATGTTTATTTTTATCTTAATTTTTGAAAAAAAATATTTTTGCTGGGTGTAGAATTCTAGATTGTTAATTATTTCCTTGAAGTACATTGAAGATATTATTCCATTTATATTCTGGGGCTCGTTGTAGAGAACTCAGCTCTCCTTCTAGCTTACTTGGGTATTCCTTGGAAGGCAATTTGTATTTGTAAGCTGATTTTGAGATTTTTCTCTTCATTTCTTTGGTGTTCTACAATTTCACTCTGTTGTATCTACACGTGGATTTCTTTTTTATTCATCCTATTTAGGATTTGTTGGACTTCCCGAATCTGTGAATTGAAATCTTTCATCAGCTCTGGAAAATTCTCAGCCATTATCTCTTCAAATATGGTTCCCTTTCCATTCTCTATCTTTTACTTCTAAAACTTTCATGTTAAAACTTCTCGTATTCTCCATGCCTTTTAACCTCCCTTCCGTAGTTTTCATCTATTTGTCTCTGTGCTGCTTTTTGGGTAATTTCTTCCGACATATCTTCTAGCTCATTAATTGTCTCTTTAGCTATGTTTACTATGTTGTTAAATCTATCCATTTACTTTGTAATTTCAGTTGTATTTTTTATCTATAAAAGTTAAATTTGGTTCTTTTTCAAATTTGCAATGTTATTTTTAATAGTTTTTTGTTTCCTAGAGATGTTTTCAAGTTTGTCTTTATATTTTTATACATAATATCATAGTTGTTTTTAGAATCTAAGTCTGATAATTGAATATCTTAAGTATTTGTGAGGTTTTATTGCTGCATGTTTTTATTGCTTATTCTTTCTTTGGTTTCTTGTTTCATTTTGTGCTTGGGTATTTTGGACTGTTCTTCATTGACTTTGAAAAATTATTTTTTGGGACTTCTTTGAGTCCTTTCTCCAGAGATGATTTATGTTTGCTTTTGCTTTTCCTGGTACCCGGCATACTGCCAGATTGGGTAATTTTTGAAGTAAATTCACAGCCTAAAGTTTTCTTGATTACTCAAGTTCTATAAATTTGGGCTGCAAATCTGTGTGAGGTCTGGCTTGTGCTAATATCTTCTTAGAGATTCTGCACGCCCCTTACCCCAGTGTCAACTTTCCTTGTAGCCAGTAGGAGTCGGGGAAGGGTGGGACAAGTTTACAACTGGCTCATCCTTACCTTGAGGTTGTAGCCCTTTGGGTAAGTGCAGGGCTCCATAGCATTTCCCAGGATCCAGATTTCACCTATATTTTGGCCTGATTGTTCTTTATGTATTGTCAGCACCCCCATACTTTCATTCTTGCATTTTTCCCATTATTTCTTATTGTTTTTAGTTGATCCTAATAACTGAATTTTCTATATTATCAGAAACAGAATTTCAAAGAAAATTAGGATGCTACATTTCTTCTAATCAACATTGAAACTATGGGACTCACCCTGGTTTTGTCTCAAGTTCCTTAATGTTTTCCAAAGTAGCTAATGAAAGTTACACACACAACATTATGAGTTGGGGAGAGCTTAGAAATCAACAGCTGTAACCCACTGAATGGCTTTAGAAGACGAAGCTCAGAGGCACTGAGTGAGCTGCTCAGAGTCCCACACGAGTCAGTGACAGAACCGGGGTTAGACAACCAGTCTCTATCTCCGAGTCCTGTGTTCCTGCCACTGCCCTGCAGTGCGGCGGGCAACGTGCAGCGGATGCCTGGATCCATGCCGGTTCTCAACGGCCATGTCCCAAATGAGGAAATACGGATTCTCTCCTTCTTTCATGTCCTCTTCTAATGTTCCGCACAGAACGTTTCCTGTTCCATTCTGAGGGTTTACTACTTAAGTATCAGAGAAGGAATGTTTTGAAACTTAGAGACAAAGCTAGTGTTATTGCTCCCCCAATAAAGAGCTTAGTTAATAATTTAACTACATCAGCAATAAGTAAACAAATGGTAATGTTTTAAAACCGATGTGACGAAAATATACTATCAAAGGCAAGTTTTTGTGAATAGATCTAGACGTCATCCTAGATTTTGTGCTTTCTCTCACCTGCCACCTCAATTCCATCTCCAAAGTGCACCCTGAATCCAGCCAATTATTTCTACCTCCCCACTTCCACCCCAGTTCAGCCACCAGCGTCTCTCGGCTGGGCCACGCGATACCTCCTTAACTAGTGTTCTCTTCTCCACTCTGTCTCCACCGCCCCATCCATTCTAACAGCAGCCACATTTATCTTCCTAAAACAAAAACTGGGTTGTGTCGGTCCCAGCTTAAAATCTTCTAACTATTTCCATAACTCTTACAATAAAATCCAAACTCCTCATCCGGACCATATTTGTTTCCCAGGGCTGCTGTAACAAAGTACTACAAACTGGGTGGCTTAAAAATGACATTTCTGGAGGCTAGAAGACCAAAGTCAAGGTCTCAGCAGGGCCATGCTCTCTCCGAAGGCTCCAGGGAAGCATCCTTCCTTGCCCCTTCCTGGCTTCTGGTATTGGCTGTTTGCAGATCCCTCTGATCTCTGCCTGTGTTGTCACATGGCATTCTCTCCAGGTGTCTGTGTCTGTATCGAATTTCCCTCTTCTTATAAGGACACTAGTCATGAGGTTAGGGCCAACCCTAATCCAGCATGTACTCATTTTAACTTGATGACATCTGCAAAGATCCTATTTCCAATTAAAGTGAACATTCACAGGTACTGGGGGTTAAGACCCGAGCATATGTCTTTTTATGTGGGCACCACTCAACTCCCAATACTGACCTAGAAAGCCCTCGTTATCTGATTCTCACTGCCTAGCTGGCCTCATTTGACACCATCCTGCCTCCTGCCCACGGTTCCAGTCACTCTGGCTTCACGAGCTATTCTGTCTGCCTGGAAAGCTCTTTCTGCAGTCACGATAGCAGACCTCTTGTCTTTCAGATCCTTGTAGGTCTACCCTGGTCACCTGGCTGTTCTCATTGAGAACAAGGACTTTATCTTCCCCAGGTGCAGCTGCAGCTTCAGCACCTGGAAGAGTTCCTGGCACATACTAGGTACTTAAGAAGTATTTGCTGAACAAAGGACTGCCTGACTGAAAAAGTGATTTTTTTTTTTCCTTTTTAGATATAGCTTAAAAATGATGCAACCGAAAGGACAGCTCCTGTGTAAGCAATACTTAGGAACCATTTCAAGGTGTGTTGGGAGTATGTTTCTCTGAGGGGATCATCTGTGAGGTGTGAGGCAGGAGATTGGCTTTGCAAGGATTTGTGAAGATGTGATGTTAAGTGACAAATGAAGAAAATGTAGATGAGTCTCAGGAAAGATGGGCAATTTCCCTCTGCTGCCATGGCTGCATGAACAAGAAACTTGGGGCTTATTTGCCTTTCTGGAATCTCTAATAGCAGTAATAATAATACTAATGGCAAAAATGAAAATGAACACTTATTGAGTTCTCACTTTGCTTGATGCAAATGTTTGCATTTAATCCTTACTATATGGCTGTAAAGAAGTATTATTATCTTCACTTTACAGGCGAGGAAAGGCAGGCTCAGAGCCTAAGTAACGAGCCTCAGAACACGGTTAGTGAGTGGCTGAGCTAGACTTTGAACCCAGGCCCCAAACCTCATGCTCCATCATAGGTGCCTGCGGCCACCCCGAACCATTTTTAAATTTTGCTTTGTTGAGTTGTCCTCTGCTGGTGGGCAGGCAGCTCTCTCCCTCTTCATACTTCCCCATCCACCTCCTCCACCCTCAGGTTACCAACCTCTTGCTGCCAGTCTGCCAGACACTTTTTAAAGTATTTCTGTTACTGTCAAACTCATGTATTTCTAGAAAAATACTCAAATTTTACTGGCCTCGTACCCTTTAATATTCTCCTGGTCACTCTCAGTTTGCAACCAAATCCCCTCTTAGTTCTTTCTAGTGATTCTCCAGCAACTGTCTTAGAGAAGGTCACCCCCGAAAGACAACTGAGGTAAGAAGTTCTTCAGGCCCATCGTTTGCATCTATAAATGGAAAAGAAAGATGAGCTGGTCCCAGGTCCCCACCCCTTTGGTGGAGACTGCAGCTGGCAGGGAATGACACTTCACCCCTCTCCTTGACCCTGCCCTGATACTCTAACAAGGCCAACAGTCCCTGCAGCAGCACGAGCAGCCTTGCCCTGGGTGAGGAGTCACCTACCTGTTGGATTGAGGTTTCGAATTTCAGGTAAAGGTGCCAACTACTCTAATCTGTACAGGGCTATTGGCTTCAAAGGCCAAGAATTAGCCCCTGTATGTCACAGCAAGGCGTCCTGGGCTGCAAGTCTTCCAGTTTTATGTGCTGAGGAAAGGACTCTCTTCTCTCCTCCTCTTCATTTACCCAGTTCATTCTGCCACATTCTGTTTTTAATGTTTTGAAATAAACTCTATTTTAGAATGGTTTTAGACTTACAGAAGTGTTGCAAAGAGAGAACGGAGAATTCTCATGTACTCCATGCCTAGTTTCCCCTATTGTTAACATCTTACGTTACTGTGGTATGTTTGCCACAACTAGTAAACCAATAATAATACATTATTATTAAATAAAGCCAGTATTTTATTTGGATTTCATTAGCTTTTCCCTGTTCTGTCCCAGGATCCTGCATTACATTTAGTTTTCATGTTTCCTTAAGCTCCTCTGGGCTGTGAAAGTTGCTCAGACTTTCCTTGTTTCTGATGACCTTGGTAGTTTTGAGGAGTACTGATCAGATATTTTGTAGAACGTTCAGCAATTTGGGTTTGTCTAATGTTTTTCTCTTGATTAGACGGGGGCTATGGGTTTTGAGGAAGAAGATCCTAGAGGTAAAGTTTTCCTTATATCATAATAAGAGCACATACTATCAACCTGATACATCACCACTGATGTTGACCTTGATCGTATGGTCGAAGTGGTATTTATCAGGTTTTCCCACTGTAAAGTTATGTTTCCTGCCATGTCCTTACTATACTCTTTGGAAGAAAGTTACTATGCACAGCCCACACTTAAGGAGTGGGGAGTTACACTTCACCTACTTGAGGGTAAAATAGCGACATAAGTTATTTGGGATTTTTATGCCCTGGAGATTCATCTATTCTCCCCCATTTATTTACTTAGCCATTTATATCAGTATAGATTCATGGATATTTATTTTACACTTTGAGTTATCCATTAATACATTATTGATCTGTTGCTTATATGGGTGTAGATTTGGCCATTAGAACCTTTTTCTGTTGATACCTGTGTCCCTGTAACCAATCCCCATCGTTGTGTGTGGTCTTTTTTCGTTAGTATTTTCTTACTTTCTGGCACTAGCAGATGCTCTAGGCTCATCGTGTGTATTCCCTAACCTTGTCCTAGAAGCAGCCATTTCTGTAAGGAGCCCTGGTTCCTTTTATTGAAGAATGGTATTAGAAGCCAATATATGAGCATTATGTTTTATTTTGTCCATTTAAAAAACAAAATAAAACGAACAAGCAAATTTTTTAAAAACCCAAAGCAACAACAACAGATACAAATGCCCTGCCAGAGAACAGCTTGGATAGTTTGGGGGCAGAGGGGGTGCTCCCCTTTGCACACATGGGAGAGGCTTGCACTGACACACCGGGCCCCACGTCACAGTAGAGGAATGCTTCCAGCCAGCGGGCTCATGTCTGTGCGTCTCAATTTCAGGACCTTTCTAAAATCATGGGTGACTCTTTTTTCTGTGCTAAGCTATTTCTGATTCTTTATGTTAAGCAACGAGATAGAAATTTCTGAGTGTCAAGTCAAAAGGGTATTTCTACTGATGATTTATTCTCTTGCACACAGGATGCTTTTTAAAAATTCATGTACTACCCATAGTTGAATGAAATTCAGGAGTCCTAGCAGTTGTTTTAGAAGTTGGATGAATACAGAAGGTTTTCCTTGCAACCAGCTGACTTAGTCTAACCCCTGTAGTTGCTTCACTTGGGCAGACATGGGCAGAGTGACAGCCAATTGTAATCCTATTATTTCATTTGAGGTGGGTTCAAAGAACACATTCCTCTCTAGTAGGTATTAAAATAGTGGCAAGCATTAGACATTAGAATCGTTATAATGTTTCGATGAGTAGTAAAGAGTGTCTGGATATTTATGTTTTAGCCATCATCATCATCTTCCCAGGGAAGGATCACAAGGATCTTTGTGTGATTTACTTAAAGACCATAAGGGGAAAATGACAATTTGCCAATTCCCTTTTTTCCCCCAAGGAGCATTGTTATCTCTGTGTTGGGGGTTGGAGGGCTTTAAGCTTGTGAAGGAGGATTTCACCAAGGTTCTCCCAGAGTTTGCTGCCTGAAGTCCTCAGGGACTCTGTCACACTCAGCCTGTCCATGACAAGCCATGCAGGGCAGGATACATCACTC
Organism: Avahi laniger; assembly: GCA_963575035.1. Lineage (NCBI taxonomy): Eukaryota > Metazoa > Chordata > Mammalia > Primates > Indriidae > Avahi > Avahi laniger. The sequence goes on from CAUYSK010084718.1 coordinate 7,484, forward strand.
CTAGAAAGGCATTCCTGGGACCATTGGTGCATGACCTGCAAGAGCACGTAGGGCAGCTGCTGTCCTCATCACACTTGGCAGTTGAGGAAGCCACACCAAAGTCATGGTGACCGAGTCACAGAAGATTTCTGGTCACTCATTCCCACCACGGAGGTTTCTTTTAAGTTGTTTTTGTAATATTTAGCAGTGTATTGCTACACGATGGGCCCTTCCATTTTTCAAATGCTGCACTCAGAATGAGAAGAGATGTCTGTTGTTAATTGGAGCTTCCGATTGATACAGGGGCTCCCTCAGGAGCCCCAAATTCAGCACCCATACAGCGCTGTGCAGCCAAAATGCTCACTGCTGGTTGAGCTCATTTCAAACTCATTTCCACACATGCTGGTGTCCCCTCAGTGCTGCGAGCAGCCAGGCTGCCTTTCCCAGACCGCCTACCCACCCAGCTCACCAACAGGCTCACCTCCTCGGGCTCCTGCCCAGCTTCCTGTATCGTGAAGAAATTGGAAGCCATCAGAAGATGGGGTGGAGAGCTAAGAGTAAAAGCTTGTCTTGTAAAAGCTTTGTACCAAGCTTGGTACAAAGAGTGACTTGTTGACGAGGGGATCAACAACTAGCCTTCTTCCCCTTATTCTGGAAAAGCACATTTCAGCTCTTCATTTGTGGTTTCTATTGAGACCTTCGAGGTGGCTGCCACTCACTGTCAGAAAATACACGTGTCCACATCCAGGCTGGTGCTGGCAGTCTGCGGCAGCTACTCTCTTTCCCAGCAGGGCCCAGTGATCTTTGTGAGCAGAGAGCTTAGCAGAGAGGGCGGAGAGATTCAAGGTCAGTCTCTGGGTGGGTGTAGGGAAAGCCCTGTCCACAGGATTTTAGGGAGCACAGGGGTCGAGAGGTGGGGAAGCACAGGCTGGAACCTGACTCTCCCATTCTGCATCCTGCACTCAAAGGGCTCATGGTTTCAACTATTCACATCTCTGAGTGTTCCCAGACCAACTGCCATTGAATGACAGTTCATTTCCTGGGTGGCTCCACTGTAAGGGTAGGGGGACAGAGCTGACCTCTGAATCGAACCCCAAGTATGAATCCCGACTATGAACTTGAAACTGAAGTTGAGGCCCCAAAGCTACACCACAGATAGACACTGAAGCACGGTAGAGCAGTGACAGTTAACTGCCATCCAGGAAAGGTTCTGGCAAGGTGTAGGGGCATTTCTAGATTCTCGCTGACCAAACGGGCTCTTTCTTGCAGCTCAAGCCTCGGGTCCTCATGACTCCGTTATCCCTCTCACCTCTGCGGAGTACCCCGGAGCCGGACCTCAGCTCCATTCCTCAGGACGCAGCCACCGTCCCCAGCCTGGTGGTCCCACAGGCTGTCACAGGTAGGTCCGCAGGATGAGCTCTGAGGCTGCGAAGGCCTGCAAAGAACGGGGCGGCTGCCGCCTAACAGTTGCTTTGTGAGCTAAAGAGTTGCTGATGAGTGGCTCTAATGAAAGAATTAGTGTGTTAGCCAGACAGCAGACAGGATGACCAGACCTCTGAAAACATGACTTTATGTGTCCCGCAGTTTGGATTATTTAAAACTTGGGTTTCAGTGCATCTTGGGTTTCGGTGGTTGCTTTGGGTGGCAGGAGGAGATATGGACAAGAGTGGCCAGATATGTCTCTTTTCAGAGCAGATTCCCTTTGCACTGGACATAAGCCTGCTCGCCTTGAGCAGTGCTCCCGTTCCGTTTCCTGGATCGCCTAAGGATCCTCATCTCCCTTAGTCCACCCAGAACCCTCCGGTCCAGCCAGGGTAGTGCGCATCCCAATCTCTTTCTCGTGGGGCATCCACCAACGAACAGTTTCAACATCACAGTAACAACAACCAGTGGTGCCACACACATGTTCGCACACACACGTGCACACAGAGTCCCCGCATCACAACCCACTGCCTCAGTCCCCACCGCCGCTCTTAGGCAAAGACCAAACTTGCTAATGTGGCCGAAAGGGCCCTGCAGGCTCCAGCGCACTGCTCCTCTCTCAGCCCCTAGGACTGGCCACAGGGTCTTAGCCTATTCTCTCCCTCCTTCTGGAGGGATCTTCCCTTCTGGTCACCTGTTCCTCCCTTATTTCTCAGCTCAGACACCCTCTCTCCAGAAGGTCTCCCTGACTTTCCTGCCAGGGTCCCCAGGATGGGCTCTCCTGCCATCCCCCGTGACTCTCACAGCCACGGTCTCATAGGTCTCACATCAGCTCGCGGGGTCATCTGAACAGGTCGTGAAGAACAGGTCTGCCTTCCCCACCCGGCCATAAGCTCTGTGGGGGCAGCTACTGCTTCATTTTGTTCGCTCTTTCCCTGTCGGGGTGGCGCAGTGCCTGGCATGAAGGTCTCTTGTTCAATAGGTTTTCCTTATCACCTGGCATGAGGGGCCGAGCAGGCAGCCTGGTAGAGTGAAAAGAGCCCTTGTCATCAGAAGGCCCTCAGTCCATGTCCCTGCTGTGCCGCTGACGCCAGACTGGGAGCAGCCACCTCCCTGCTTGCAGCCTCGGTTTCTTCATTAGTTCTAACAACGCGGGCTTGTCTTGAGAGTACAGTAGGTGCTCAGTCAAAACCCTTTCTTCTTCTTTAACCTTTCCAAAATGCTATTGGTCTCCTCTTCAAGTCCCTCTTCCACATTCCCTTGCACCAGCGGCCTCCAGGGTAAGATGCTCATGGCCAGGGGCTGAGGGGGGGAGGGGGCGGGAGAGCAGACACATCCGAGCTGTCACAGATGTGTGATAGCAATATGACACCTGCTATTAGTACTCATTTTTATCTCGCTCTTTACAAATTTCTATTTCTTGGGTCTGTTTGAAATGTCTATAATACTTATTACACGATGCTTTCCAATGTCATTGAAAGGGCAGGAAATAGCTTTTCCTTGTTATTTACAAGTTTTGGATAGTTTTTCTTAAGAGGTAGGCTAAGGCACTCTTTCACTTGTTAAGGAGTTTGGCTTGATGTCAGTAGGACAATAGGAATCCTAAAACAAATAGTTCAAAGACAGGCTGACCAGTTAGGCAGCTGTTGCTGAATTATAGGTGGGATACATGGTTAAGCTGAACTTATAATATAAACTAGTTCTGAACCCCTCACCCAAATAACCAAGCTAATAATACTGATGATAATTAACTCATAAGGTGATCTTCTCCGTACAAAATCTTTCTACTAAAAAAGGATTTATACTTCTTTTTCTTTTTAATTGCAAAATGTATAAAGATTCCACTGTGATTTACTGAAATCTATTGTATATGAAAACCAGTTTTGTAGACAATCTAACTTTTCTAAAGATTTGCATTATATAAATGTTATATTTTCCTGTAAAAAATGTACACAGTGCATTAATAGAGTTAAGAATGCACATAACCTGTAAACAAATAAACAGAATCTGGGTCATGTGCTAAACAATTTTTTATCAATGGGGTATATTACCTTTACAGTGTGGACACCATTGACTGGTCTCACCTAAATGGGTTGTTGAGCGTTTGTTTTCCCTGAGGCTATAAATAGCACTCGCTTTAGAACTCCATCGAATACAAAGTCTCTGGAGTGATCAGCATCATCTTGGTATTTTATTCATAGAAGGTTAACAAAGAAACAACGAACCTCATATGGAGCCCGACAGCTCCTTGGAGGGGTTGGGGAGATGTATGTGTACTTCCCAGCATGGAAATACGTTTATACACAGCCCACATGAGCCACCGGTATTGTCTTCAATTAGGATTTGAGTATGCCAGAGTGGGCCCCCTCCCTCTGTTCCCCAGCAGGAGGCCCCCAAGAGCAGGCCCTGGCAGTTGGGGCATTTGGCTCTTTTGCCTCTTTTGCTTCTTAAGTTGGGAACAATCCGTCCCACCTTTGCCTCTCCAGCGTTCCAAGGCCAGGGCCAAGGGGGCACACGGCAGCAGCCCGCTGGCCGGATGTGTGTCCGATGCCGAGGGCTCTGTGGCCTCTGTTTCCGCAGTCTGCCTCTACATCAACAAGCAGGCCAACGCGGGGCCGTTCCTGGAGAGGAGGAAGGTGCAGCAGCTCCCCGAGCACTTCGGGCCGGAGAGGCCATCGGCGGTGCTGCAGCAGGCCGTCCAAGCGTGCATCGACTGTGCCCACCAGCAGAAGCTGGTGTTCTCCCTGGTCAAGCAGGGCTACGGTGGCGAGATGGTGTCAGGTAAGGCCCCGGGGCAGGTTGCGTGAGGAGGGCCGTGGGTGTCTCCCTGAAGAGGAAGGCATCCGCACTCAGGCCTGGGGATGGTGGGTGTGGCCAGGATTTGGCTTCCGCCCACTGGGCTCCAGGGGCCTTTAGGAGCCTGTGAGCTAAAGGCCTCTCTCAGGACTGGAGGAGAAGATGCTTCCAGTCCTGGACAGGAAGACTGGGTATCTGAATCCTCACCCTTGAATCTTCTCTTTCTCCCACCCTGCCTTCCAGCCCTCAGTGAACGCTACTGCTATACCTTCAGCATATACCCAGGATCCAGCCACCTTCACTACCCACAGCAACTGCTCTGCTTGTCTAAGAATCTAAGTCAGATCATGTCCTCCTCTGCCCTAAGCCCCCCATGGCTCCCATGTCACTCAGAGTAAAAGCCAAGTCATTACAAGGGCCCAAGGTCCTATGCAACCTGGCCCTGGCTACCTCTTCAATCTCCTGGTCACTCTCTTGTCCCCCACTCTGCTCTGGCCATGGTGGCTTCCTTGCTGGTCTCCTGTATCCCTACCCATACTCTTGCTTCAAACTCTTTGCACCCACTGTTCTCTCTTTCTGGAATGCTCTTCCCCCAGCTGTCCATGTGACTTGCTCCTGGATGTCCTTTAGGTTTCTACTCAAATGTCACCTTATCAGAGAGTTCTTTCCTGACACCTAAGAGATCAGCCCTTGTCACTCTTTATTCTTCTTTATCCTGATCCATTCCTTTGTCCCAGCACCGACCACCATGCAGGGCGGTGGGGAAGCTTAGCATCCTGGAGAATGCGGGGGGCACTGGGCTGCCCCTCACATGGCCGCCTTGGGGTCGCTAATGGTGAGGTGGTTTTTCATGTTACAGAAGGTGACAGGGAGGTTCAGCAAGGCAACATGACAGAACCAAGGTGGCATAGGGAGGGAGGGGACTCACGGAGAAGTAGTTAGGTTCTTGGTCCTTAGGACACTGCCTTCCAAACATTCCAGTGTCACAACACACAGAACATGGCCCCATGAGTGGTGGCACATGGGTAAAGGCACCAAACTGCCTGTGGCCGGAGGAGCCACCCCCAGGGCTGAGGGGAACAGTGCCGCAGAGCCCCACAAGCCGCTCCCAGAACAGCTGTTGGTGTGCTCTGCCTTAGCCACTCTCCCGGAGGGGATGATTTTATGATCTCATGAATCCTCCAAGAGGCGGAATTTCCCCACTTGTGTGATCTCTCAGGCACTTCAGGAATGTTTGCACATTGACCTACGGGACAAGCCTAAGGCCCTGAGGCCCCACTGCCGGAGGTGCAGTCTCCATATCACCCAGCCTTTGAAGCGGCAAGTGAGCGGCAGTGGCCACACTAAGAGGGAATTTCCAGAGTGGCTGGATGACCAGTTAATGAGCATCTCAGCAACTCTTTGGCTGGTTCTTCCAATCAGAGTCACCTGGAGTGTTAAAGTGACAGGCAAGTGCCACATACAGGCCACATGAGCTGGGGAAACCATGCCAGGCCCTCTCCTCAGTTTCCCCATCTGTCACATGGGGTGATAACCTTCAGCCCATGGTCATCACATACTGTCAGGAGGCCTGGTGAGGTGACGAATACACAAGTTTTTGTCCAACTAGAAAGAGCTACATACAAAAAATGGATACTTTTGATTTCTAATTAAGACGGGTATTTTCTTTTGAGCTCTAAAAGCAAAACTAGCTGTGGTTGCCACTGCTGTCTGCCAGGCCTTGGGAGATGTAACGTAAAAACGAAGGCTGCCTTCCAGGTGCTGCTGCTGAGTGATGGAGGCCGCGGTGGGAGCAGGATGTCCTGTCTGGGGTCTCCTGTGCACTGCTCATGTGGAGTTCAAGTGCAAGTCCTAGGGTGAGAGAGGGCTGTGAGGAAAACGCAGGAGGGGACATGGCCTGGGCTGGAAGAAACTGGTGTTGCTTCTCAATTCTCTAATCTATCGTCACTGCAGAGAGGTTATTTCCCTTTTACAGAGATTCTTCCCCTGAGGGATTCCTTCACAGCACCCCCTGACCTCTGTGGCGCTACATTAGAGTTGGAGACATCTGCGTGAACTCAGGTTTATTTGAATGTATCTAGATATCTGTATCTGTCTCTCTCTAGACATAGACATAGACAGTTCTATCTGTCTATAAATATATGCAGAGAGAGAAATAGTTCTAAAGGGGTAGTATGCATAGATACATGTCTTAGCTGTGTCCATCAGGAGGGCCCAGAGCCACTGACACCCCAGTAGCAATGAGCACATCCAGTCCCCGATATTGGTTTCTAAATATCGCTCTTTAATCAAAGGAAGCAGGACTCTTGGAGAAGTGGCTGACTCTAGGGCTGGAGCAGGGAAAATACCAGATGAACCTGGGGCATATTCAAGTGCCAAAAACCAAAGAGCTGCTGAAAGGGCGTGGCCATTTCATAGGGACACAGGGACCAACCTGAAAGAGCTCCCAAAGACGAAAGCCGGGACAATTTGAGCAACAAAATAAATAACGAACTGTTAGATAACCAAGGTACAAAATAAATACATTGAGACTGTACTAAGATTAATAACTGACTGAAGAAATAAATGGGGGAGAAGGGACAGCTCTTCCTTGCAGAAGAATTCCAAGTGATACATGGATCTCCCCTCCCCAGAAGGTGGAGCTTAATCCCTGTCCCCGCCACTCACCCCCGCCCCCCGAGTGTGGGCGGGACTTAGTGGCCTGATTTCAGGAACAGAATGTGGGGAATACAGTGAAGGAACATGGTATGCGCCCACTGCCTTGGCCAGGGGATGAAGGCTGGCATCCCCGCTGATGTCATATGGATAACATGTGCCCTGATCTGACTGATGGAAAGGGCACTTCGCCTCCCCCCAAAATCCATAACTCCAGTCTAATTGTGAGAAAAACATCAGACACACCCAAACTGAGGACATTTTGCAAAATACCTGACCAGGACTCTTGAAATCTGTCAGGGTCATGAAAAACAAGGAAAGACTGAGAAACTTACAGACGAAGGAGACATGACCACTAAGTGCAATGTGGAATCCTGGACACAGTCCCGGAACAGAAACCAGACATTAGTGGGGAAACAGGTGAAATTTTAAAAAAGCCTACTTAAAAACAAAACAAAAATGAACACACGAAGAGCTCTTCCCCAGGGCTGTCTGGCTGCGGTTTTCCCCAGCGCCCAGGGCTGAGTTGCTGTCTCTGTGGTTTTCCAGTGTCGGCTTCCTTTGACGGCAAGCAGCACCTGCGGAGCCTGCCCGTGGTGAACAGCGTCGGCTACGTCCTCCACTTCCTCGCCAAGCTGTGCCGAAGCCTCCTGTGTGACGGCCTCTTCAGCCACCACCCCTTCCCCAGGGGCTCTGGCACCTCTGAGAAAGCCCTGGAGAAAGAGCAAGGGAGGATGGAGTCAGGTAGGCCACACACTCGTGCAGGACAGGCTGGGGCAGCCATCGCAGGTGCACAGGTCTGACTGTCTTACCACTTGCTCAAGGTTTTTCACTTCTGTGTGTCCTTGGGGATTATCTTATCTTCTTGTTTGAGTGCTGGGATATTTCTGGTGATAATCTCAGCACTGTATATTTGTTTTTGGTTTTCTGTGTGTGGAGGTGGGGGAGGGAGCGAAGCCAGCTTGCTTCTATGCTTGTTTTCTTGGAATCGGAACGCTGCCTCTGAACCTTAAATTTCACTCAGAGATTTAACTCCCGCCCATCTGCAGCTCAGGCTCGGTCAGGCCAGTTGCTTATCATGGTAAAGCAGGCCATGGTTGGCTTCTCCCCAAGCCCCCACCCTTGTGTCACTGTCCCCTCCCATAGGCGGCTAATCTCGAAGTCAGACCTTTCATGATAGACAGAGGAAAGAGGAGAGGCAAGAGGCAGGGGAGTTTTTACTCGATGAATCCTGCTGTGAGTTGGCATCGTGATCTCTACTTCTGGCAGGTGTTTAAAGCTGATTCTTCATCCTGTGGACTCTTATGTGGGTTCCTTGGGGACCCTACCATCTCTCACTTGCACTTTCCTTGACATGGACAAATGGTACGGTCTGAGCTGTCCCTCGCCCCACATGGCTTTCCCACCAGTCTGTCATGAGTCCTACATGACACCAATACGAAGTTTGTCTTTAGAGTAAGACAGTACCTCTGTAGGATTGCCTTGTCAAAGTTCCTTTAAGGGTAACACATCAAGTTGTTATTCTGTTAGAGGATGAATTAGTTTATCATCCACTTCCTCACCATTGTGACAAGAAAGGCACACACATTTATATGAGGGAAGGGGTGGAGGGCTTTTTGGTTTGGGGCTCCATACCCAACCACAGGACACAACACTCCCAAACAAGATTGAAGGTCTTGAGCTCTTTTGAACTAGGACAATACCTGGTCCTGTTCTGCTCTTAGGTTCTTTAGTCCAAGCTGGAGTGTTTCCAGCTTGGTGTCACACACTTAAGAGGGTTTGTTAACACTCACTGGAACATTTTCAGAAGATAGTTAATCAGGTGATAAGTGCTATAGTTTGGATAATTTGTCCTCCCAAACCTCATGTTGAAATTTGATTCCCAGTGTTGGAGGTGGGGCCTAGTGGGAGGTGTTTAGGTGGGGGGGGCGGATCCCTCATGAATAGATAAAGGCTCTCTGGGGGCAGGGGTGAGTGAGTTCCTGCACTATTAGTTCCCATGAGAGATGGCTGTTAAAAAGAGCTTGGCACCTTCTCCTCTCTTGCCACGGGATCTCTGTACACAGCCTTCACCTTCCGCCATGAGTGGAGGCTTCCTGAGGTCCTCACCAGAAGCAGATGCTGGCGCCATGCTTCTTGTGTAGACTGTAGAACTGTGAGCTAAATAAACCTCTTTTCTTTATAAATTACCCAGCCTCAGGTATTCCTTTATAGCCAAACAAAAATGGACTAAGACAATAAGGAAATGCAAAGCCATGACAACTAAAGAACTGTGGAAGGAAGTGGAATGTTTGCGGAAGGGAAAAAAGAGGAAGATTTGGGGAAGACACAATTTTCTGTTCCAGTGTATGACAACCAGTCATGTGGATTTGTTCTCTGTGGCCCCAAAGAGCAGAACTGAGACTAAGTAACGAGATGGTAGATTTAATTAAGTCTGAGGTCTTGCCACTCAATCTCCGCTGAGGGGGCATCGCCATCACATGAGAAAGGCAAAGGCGCACTGGCCCTCCACGCTTTTTAGCAACAGACCCCCAGATGTTTTGAAGACATATTAAAGTTTGAGAAGTGTAGATTTAAGGAACGCTCTCTCAGATAGGGACCTTGGCAGCTAACCGGGTGGAGTTCTCAGACTACAGTTCCCTCAGGAGTCAGGTGGAGTTGACATTCTAAAGAGCTTTGGAAAGTCAAAGCCACTGGGAGGTAGAAGGACTGCTGGAGAGGTAGGTGGTCATGATCTCCCCGGTTTGGCTGACAAATATGTGTCCACTTGTTAGGACCATTAGCAGGAACTTTGGCCACCCAGAAGAGTAGGACCAAGGTGTCCTCTCTTGTCCCTTCCAGGCTGAGAATTATAGGCTGGAGGTGGCAGAGGACAACCCCAGACAGCAGGAAAACAGATGCCCCAGAAGCTCTGAAGGACACCAAGACAAAGAGGCTCTGTTAGAAGCAAGACCCATCCCATGGCTGGGTGCGGTGGCTCACACCTGTAATCCTAGCATTCTGGGAGGCCGAGGCGGGCAGATTGTTTGAACTCAGAAGTTCGAAACCAGCCTGAGCAAGAGCGAGACCCCGTCTCTACTAAAAAAAAAATAGAAAGAAATTATCTGGACAACTAAAAATGTATAGAAAAAATTAGCCAGGCATGGTGGTGCAGCTACTCGGGAGGCTGAGGCAGTAG
>CAUYSK010084719.1:0-42556 GCA_963575035.1 Avahi laniger
TACTTCCTTCTTCTGGTCCTGTCCAGAAGTGAAATGACATTACCTGAGCACACGCCACTGCATTTCCAGCAGCAACAGAATTGGAGGGAGTCCCAGTGTCTAGAAACTCACAGTCGAAGACAGGGCAGAAACTTAAGAATAGACTAATCGACCAATATTGCCAACACCGCCACTTATTTACCTGATTTATAAGATTAGAATAAACTTTTACTTTTTTACCCTCAGGAAAAAGTTATCCCTAAATGGTTTTTCACTTTACGAGCCAAAGGTGTAGCCAAAGGAGGGTACTTCGGGGTCGGCTCATGGGTCTGGAATCTGACCCTTTCTTGAGGCTTGCGCCTGCTGAAAAGGAAGGGGAGGGTTAATGCACTCAGACCTCTGCTTGAGCCCAGAGGACGTGGAATCAGCTGTCTCGTGACACTGCTATTTTAAGACACTTCAAGATTTTGGAGCAAATTGAAGATGGAACCAGCAGCCAGGAAAGGCATTTCTTATTCTGTCCCTTTGTACAGCAGCAAGACGGCTAAGTGGCCTGGGGCTTTTGGTGCCACTGCCCGGGAGTACTCCCCACCCCCAGCCCACTTGCACACGCACAAACACACACACTCATTTCTGGGAGAACCCCGTGTAAAACTCCATAGGTCTACAGTAGAACACCCTGGACACTGCAGGGGCAGGTATTTCCCGCTGCTCCGCCATGCAGAGACCCCACCCCACCGCCACCATCAAACCACCCACCATCCTGGGCTTGCAAGATGGACTCTCCCCCTCCGCCTCAGCGAGGAGCAGGGAAACTGTGCCAGGCAGCTGAAGTCCCAGCTTCACTATGATAGTGGCTAATTGATTACGTGGCAGCTCAACCGGCTGATGATGCTCATGGGGCGGTATTTTCAGAAGCAAAATGCTCTGTGTATGTGCGCACCTTGCAGCGAGAGCTGTTGGATTTGGGGGCATTCACGAGGGAAGGATGGATGTGTCAGGGGAGCTGGGGTGGGGGCAGAGGGAGCCCTAAGTTCTGAATGAATCTGTTTAGCAGGCCTCACCCGACCCTGGCCTTTTCGTAGTAGCCTTTTCGCATTCTCTCCTCTCCTTCTCTCTTCCTTCTTGCCTGTTTTCCCGTTATTCTCTACCTCCCTGTCCTGTCTCTTCTCCACTTTTCTCTCTATCTTCTGTCACTGGAAGTATGGTCTGCGGTGCAGCCGCAGCAGATCACCCGACAGCTTGGTAGAAATGCGGAGTCTTAGGCCCCACGCCAGACCCACTGACCATAGTCTGCATTGGCCGAGATTCCAGGTGAATTACACACGTGGCAAAGTTTGAGAAGTGCCTCTGCGTCCTCTCTCCTTACCTCTTCCACAGTCCTCAGCTTTAGCTCATCACCCCGCCCACCTCTGTCTTTAGGGGGTCCTGTTCTCTTCTACCCTCTGGTCTTTCTTTTCCTCCCTTTTTTTTCTTTTTCTCACTCCCTCCATCCATCCATCCTTCCTTCCTTTTGCTCTTTTTTCCTTTCCTTTCCTTTCCTTTCCTTTCCTTTCCTTTCCTTTCCTTTCCTTTCCTTTCCTTTCCTTTCCTTTCCTTTCCTTTCCTTTCCTTCCTTCTTCCTTTCCTCATCCCTTCATTCATCCATTGGCTTACTTACTCTCCCTCTTGCACCTGGGTCTCCATACTTCTTTCCTTCTGTGTCTATTCCTCTCGTTGACCCATCCCTTCCTCTTATTCTTGCTGAGGCAGAAGAGAAAACACAGAAGTCCTTGCACGCCCTCCCACCCACACGCCACCCCCAGCCCGGGCAGTGTGGGGTCCCCAGGCCCAGGCCCGGCAGTACCTGCAGGGGATTCTTTGTGCTCATGGCGACGACGTGGTACTTGTAGTAGCACAGCTCGCAGCTCCAGCAGCCCCGCTCGCTGATCCACTTGATGAGGCAGGGTTGGTGCGTGCACTTGACCGAGCCGTCGCAGCGGCAGGGGCTCAGCAGCTCCCCCTGCAGGGAGAGAGGCGCAGGAGTGAGGCCGAGCAGGGAGTCTGGTACCCAGGTGGGTTGGGGTCCCAAGCCAGGCAGGACCACGCCCCCTACAACCGGGCTACAGGCTTTGTATGGAGGCACCAGACTCCACCCAGGAGGAGAGATAAGGCCAATACGCTGAGATGGCAGGAATTGCTGCAGAGAAAGTTTAGGGGCCAGGTGAGGAGACTGGAGAAATTTCTCAAATCCATCTTCTCAAGAATTTGGGGCTAAGATTGTTAAAGGTAATTTGGCAAACAAAGGGGTAGGGAACTGGGTCTAATGATTGGAGGGAGGTGAACTCATAGGGTTGGGAAACAGAAATTGTCTTCTTGGTAAACAGGAGTTCCTGGGTAGGGGGTCACAGGATTGTTGGACGGGTTCCCACGCCTGGCCACTGGTCCAGTCGACCCAATGCACAGTGTGGGAGATATCTCAAAGACCAGGCTTAGATTTTACCATAGGATGTTATCTATAGAGATGTTATCTATAGAAGCTGGTTGGGAAGTCATCAATCTTACACCTATCAGGGATAAATGACATGTAAGCAGTAAGCAGTTACAGCAGTAGGGAAGTTAGGGAACAAGGGCTAGTTAACTTTCAGCTATAGCTATACTTCTATGGAAGTCAGACTTTGATCACTAATCCTGCCTTATGGCCTTACGTTATTTTAATATAGGCAATTTCAGCCTGGGCTCCAGCGCCCACACCGTGGGAGCCAAGCCACTTCAGTAGGCTCTGCCAGCAGTTCACAGCCCTCTTCCCCTCTTAGTATTCGACAGGATGATACTTCCTGCACTGCTCAGGTCCTGGGGCTCTGTGAGGATGAGGGAGCTGGTTTCCCAGAAGCCTTAACTGTCTAAACAAGGTGTCAGACTTCCCTGTAAAGACTCAGCCAAGGGTTGCAAACTCAAATGCCCTCAGGACAGGCAACACAAGTGACAAAAGCTAGCTGGTGGAGACTGGGGTGAATTGGAAAGCCCAGACTCAGGTTAAAGGGACAGCCACCATCAGCTGCAGCCAGCTGTGGATGCAGAGATCTAGTGGGGATCTTTATGTAAAATCTCCCAACCGTCAAATGTTAACAATAAATGAGTGCAGGTTTTCAAAGTAGACCGTGAGGGTCATTGTGACTGGTCTTGTGCCTTTGCCGTGTCCTGTGGGCTGAGGCATAGAGACCCAGGTCCTCTGTGTGCAGTCTCCATCCCTGATCCCCGGGGACCTAGGAGGTTGGGCAGATGCCCTCCCTGAAGGCCCAGGTCCCTCCAACCACCCTCTGCCTGGCTAGGAGTGGCTGGGAAGCATAACCTGGGGGAACTGGAAGCAGGAAGGCAAAGGACCTGGCCAAGCTCCGTGGTGTAAAGATTTGACACCCCCTGTGAGTGGACTGCAGAGTTGGACTCCTTCTCCAGAGCTCCCTGCAAGCATGTCAGATGATCACGACTGAAGGCTGCATCTCTGTGTCACCTGCCACGGCGGCCCCAAAGTGCCTCTATGAGCCTCACCCACTCCTCCTCCCTCTCCTCTCTCTCATCCCCCACTTGTTTGTTCTCTCGTCTCGTCACCCTCTTAGCTCAGGGTCCACCACTTTTGCTCACTAAGTCCCCATCCACCCACGTCTTCTGTTTACTTTCCCAGAGACCTTTGCCAATGGGCCCACCCTCTTCCCAGCCTGTGTCCCTCTGGCCTTGCCCACGGCCTCTCCTCCCTTATCCTTTGTGCCTCCACCCCCAGCTCAGTTACCCAGCCTCTCTGCCTCCCTCCTATCAAACAACCCACGACATGCATGCCCAGTCCCAATCTCTAAGCTCTACTCTGTTGAGTTTGGGAAATGGCTACTTGAGCCATGTCCCTGTTAATTTGGGGATTTCACCATCCTCAAAACCACACCTGGTTCTCAACTTTAAGTAAGAAGCACAGAAGCTCCCGGGTTCTACGTCACAGATCTCTAGCTGCACTTTTGACGGTGTTCTTTGCCGTAGACTATAGAATTAGCCATTTCCTTCCAAGGTTCCTGGAATCATCTTTCCCTTCCACTTCAACTTCTGTCGCTCAAAGACCTCACCTTGGCCTACATGAAGTCTAGAATATCCTGTTGCACCTGGCCCACCTGTAAAACTGCTACTCTGTCTCCTAGAGGGCTCTAATGCCAGCTCCTACAGGGAGTCATCCCTGACTTCCCCAGCTTGAGCTCAAGCTTTGATCTCTGAGCGCCCTATGCTGAGCGGCTTGGCCATATCCTGCCAGACCACTCGGCACATTGCTATGCGGGTCTCTGTGCAGGCCTGTCCACCTCCAGGGTGGTCCTGGAAGGCAGGAGCAAGGTGTTCATCTTGCACCTTTTTCTGCAGGAGCTGAGCTCTACACCCTTAGCAACTTTTCGTGTTTGAACGAGTAGATGAAAAAATAAATCAAGCGACTTTCCTGCACTGCCCTGAGGAACAAGCATGAGAACGGAACCACGTCCATCTTGCTGACTCCGGCACCCAGCATCCTGCCCACTGCCTGGCACTCTGTGTGTATTTGTGCAGTGAGTGAAGTTGGTGGCAGAAACGCTCCGGTGCTCATCCCCACGAAACCCTCCCTGGCTCCCTCCTCCGCTCTTCCATTATCAACAGGCCCCTTCGCCGTGGCTCCAGGTCCGCCCTCTACTCTCTGTTTTGCAGTCTCCGTTTGTCCGTGGTCACTACACTCTGACCCCTCCCAGGAGCAGAGCCTTATGCACCTTGGCATCCCCAGCACTTAGTACAGTGCCTGGTACTGTCCGATGCTCAGTTCGACTTTGACAGCTGAACGTGTGCGTGTCTATTTGATGAACCAGAGATTTTGCTTCGCTAGGGCCTGGCCGGCTTCTAACCCCAGGTGGGCAGCTGTGGTGCCTGGGAGAGGAAGAAGAGGCGGCAGGTGCCCACATTGCCGGGCACTCGCCGTACCCACCAAGACCTGAGCACTCTTGGGGTTGAGTAGCTGCCGAATGGCTCTGTGGAGGAAATAGGAGGGGTGCGTGAGGAGAGGTGCTGGGGGAGTGGCAAGAGCCCTCATTATTCATGGCAGCGTTTCCTAGGCTCATTAATTCTAGCAGGATGAGCCGGGTTTGATTAATCGGGTTGTTAAGCAGCCATGTCACACTGCCGATCAGGTAAGAGACATTACTTCTGGTCTCTGGCAACGGTGCCGAGCAAGAGTAAAGTCCCTGCGTCTCGCTTCCCAAGCAGCAGCCACGAGACAAGGCAGGAGGAGCTGCTGTCTGGGGCACCACCAGTAACAAGGCCTGCTCTGGAGGTGGGGCCACTGGGGTCCACTGGAGCCCAGCTCAGGCCCCTCAACTTGCTCACCTGGAGAGGGAAGGAGACAGCATGCCTTGGCCTGGTCCCCTAGGTCCCCTGGCCTGGCTAAGGGGCCAAGAGGCCAGGGGTGTGCTGCTTCCCCCATAATGACTTGCTCGGTTCCCCTCACTTTCCTTTGGGGCTAGACAACCCAAAAGGCAGAAAAGGGACTTGCTTCTGGCACTGCAAACATTAGGAAGCAAGGACACCAAAACTGTTAGAAAAGTTTAACTTTGATGAAGGAAGCGATCCAGGATTTTAGGGGGGGAAAAAACCCAGAAATAAGCTATTTTAACCCTGGCATTCAGGCAAGTTTTGTATTTTATGATTTAATATATTTTTATGTACATTTGGGAGGAGGGCCATAATCTTTTTAGGGTTTAGAGCTTCTAAAAGGCCTTACCCTGGACCCTTTACCATCTTCTGCTGGTCAGCTCTGTATGTCTTTATGAACAACAGAAGTGGAAATGAACCAGATGGACTTAGTGAGACTTATGAAGACGGTCCTTGCAGTGAACTTTGTTAAAAAGCTAAAATGGACTGGGAGCGGTGGCTCACACCTGTAATCCTCAGCACTCTGGGAGGCCAAGGTGCAAGGATCGCTTGAGGCCAGGAGTTCAAGACCAGCCTGAGCAAAAGCAAAACCCCGTCTCTACAAAAAAACAGAATAATCAGTCTGGGTATGGTGGCTCATCCCTTTAATCCTAGCATGCCGGGAGGCTGCATTTTGTGGGCAGGATCTCATTTAATCATGCTTGAGGATCGCTTGAGCTCAGGAGTTCAAGACCAGCCTGAGCAAGAGTGAGACTCTGATTCTACCAAAAAAATTAGCTGGGCACAGTGGTGCATGCCTGTAGTCCCAGCTACTTGGGAGGCTGAGGCAGGAGAATTGCTTGAGACCAGGAGTTCGAGGTTGTTGTGAGCTAGCCTGATGCCACAGCACTCTAGCCCGGGTGACAGAGCAAGACTCTGTCTCAAAAAAAAAAAAGAAAAAAATAATACATATATATATATGTATGTGTGTGTGTGTGTATATATATATAAAAATTAGCTGGGCATGGTGGCCTGTGCCCGTAGTCCCAGCTACTCAGGAAACTGAGGCAGGAGGAACACTGGAGCCCAGGAGTTTGAGGTTGCTGTGAGCTATGAGGATGCCACTGCACTCCAGCCTGGTTGACAGAGTGAGACTCTGTCTCAAAAAAAAAAAAAAAATCTAAAAAGATGCAACATGGAAACTGAGCTGGATCCTCACCCCCTCTGCCCTAGTAAAAGTCTCTCACCGTGAGAGAGATCTCTATTGAAGAGAAAGGTTAAATAACTAACTCAAGGTCACAGAACCCTTAGACTTCAAGCCTCACCACACCTCTCTGCCCGTGCCCCTTCTGGCCCAGTTCCTGCTGTCCCGCCTACACCTGTCCTGACAAGTCTCTGTCTCCTCCTCTCCGGGCCCCACCCAATTCCTGGCCCAGCTCAGGCCCCTCAGCCGAGTCTCCCATCATCCCCCCAGTTCAGCACTTAGCCATTTTCAAATCCTCTGGGGGCCGGGCTGCTCCTGCACACCAGTAGAACTGAGCACGTGGGAGACACACGTGGACAGGCACCAGGGCACGGGAAAGGACAGGCCCCCCTGGCCCCGTTCCTGACGCTCCAGCGTTTGTGCTGGGAGGATTAACTGATCTTGTCTGCAGAGCTCAGCAAACTCGCACATCAAAGGGGCTCATTAATGCGGAGAGCACCAGACACTTCCTCAAAGATCTTCTCAGAGCTTTGGGGCCAGACACTGTCCTGGGAATGACTAAAACAAGAGAAATGGGATCTTCTCTAATCCCTCGACCCCCAAGGGGCACAGTGTGGGGGAGTGGTTAGGAGCAAACTTGGGCAAGCCTCTCAACCTCTCTGATGCTCCGTTTCTTCATCCTTCCACTGCCAGTAGCTTCCTCCTCGAAGGGTAGTTCTCAGGATTCAACGAGATCATGCACACAAAATGCTCGGCGCAGTGCGGCACAAGTAAGTCCTCTTGTTAAAACACACAATTCTGACTCACGTTTCTGCAAGAACTTTAGGTCACTCTAAGACAGGCTCAATAGGTGAGGAAGGGAGCACGTGCCTTAAGAAAAGGGTCAACTGAGCCACAGAGAGCAGTAGAGATTAAAGAACTTTGTAGGAAAACCTGCCCTTCTGGGCAAAGGACCAGAACACAGTTCTCCTGGCCTCTAGTCCCGGCTTGCTCCCTTGTTACCGTGGGGACACTGAGAGCGTTTGGGGGACCTTCTCTTCAGGGTACGCTGAACAGAAGAGCACAGGCCTCTTGGATGGGTTAAGTAGAGTCACACTAGAGGCTGGAGGCAGGACAAAGTGACCCTCTCGCCCTTGGTTGTGATCGATCTGGTAGGCAGGAGAAGAGAACAGGACACATTCTCGCTGCTGTGGGAGTCTAGACTTTGCCTCCTCCAGATAGGGAGGAGCGATGAGCTAAGACAATTAAGGAGCAGCAGGTGCAGGAGAGCTCTCTGCCCTCTCTCTGTTTGGCTAAAAGCAGGACAGAGATTTATTTGCAAAGACAAAGGGTATCCTGCCTCCCTATCTGCACCAGTGAAGACAGTTTTACATCCTCATCAGCCTTGAGGTGATGCCAGACGGATTTATATTAACAGGCTCCACTAACTAAACTTTATCTGCCATTTGTTTGCCTTCCCTCCCAAGTCGCTGCCTGTAGAGATTCAACATCCTTTCCCTTTGTCTTGTCTCTTCTCTAAACATGTATTGTTCTTTGTTGAAGATGCTATATAAGCCGGAGTTCTAAGCCACTGAATTACCTTTCTAAGCTTCTCCCACGTGATGCGCACTGCACACGTTCATAAACATGCTTGTTTTTCTCTGGCTAATCTGTCTTTTGTTACAGGGCTTTGTCCCAACCACAAACTTAGGAAGGTTGAGGAGAAATTATATTTCCTCCCTAACACTGCCAGTGACACAGCAAGCTGCAGGCGCAAGACTCCAGTTGTTTCTCCATTCATAGATTTCTTTGTTTATTTCAGGCTTGCTTCAGTTTTTGCCTCTTTCAATCTGAAAGTCTCACTTCTGGAGTCCTTAGGTTACCTGGTTGCCATGGCAATGGCAGGAAAGCCAAAGACTTCCCCTTCCACGCACACAGGTGCCAGACATCCCTGCCACGGAGTGGAAAGAAATAAATACAGCATAGTGTAGCAGAGACGGCCCTTGACCATGCTGCAGTTTGTAGTTCTAGGAGATCAGAACAAGGGAGACAATGTGAACACCAGCCTTATGGTGCAGTTTAGGGACATGTTCCTTTATTAAGACTAATATGGTGGTTAGGATCTTGGGCTCGAATCCCAGATGGACTTGGGTATATTTAGGCTTTTACAATCTACGTGATCCTGGGCAAGTTGCTTAACCTCTCTGGGCCTTGTCACTCACTCATTATTCACTAAGTATTTATCTACTCTGTTCCAGGTTCTGTTCTAGGTGATAGGGATACAGCAGTGAATGGAACTGACTAAAATTCTCTAGTTGAGAAAGACAAGAAATAAGATAAGGAAGGTGCAGTGGCTCACACCTGTAATCCTAGCACTCTGGGAGGTCAAGGCAGGAGGATCGCTTGAGCTCAGGAGTTCAAGACCAGCCTGAGTGAGATCTCATATCTATTAAAAAGAAAGAAAGAAAGAAAGAAAGAAAGAAAGAAAGAAAGAAAGAAAGAAAGAAAGAAAGAAAGAAAGAAGACAAATAAATTGTAAGTACCTAAGATGCTGTCACATGCGATGGAGAAAAAGGACCAGAGAAAAGGAAAATGGAGTACAAGGGACAGAGCAGGTTGAAATTCCAAACAGGGTGGCTATGGAAGACTTCACCAAATGGGGATATTTGAGTGAAGATCTGAGGAACGCAAGGGAGCCACCCATGCAGTTATCTGGGGGCTGAGCATTCTGGGCAGTGCAAAGGACCTGAGGCATAAGCATGTCTGGCATGTTCTAGGGACACCAAAGAGGCTGGCGTACCTGGGGTAGAGTCAGTGAGAGCGAAGAGAGTACAGGACGAAGTCACAGATATAACAGGATCAAGATTGGAGGTAGACAGATCAGGCAAGGCTTGTGGACCATGTTAAGGATCTGGCATTTATGAACAAGATGGGAAATCATGAGTGTTTTGAGCAGAGGAGAATGGCATGATCTGACCATGTTCGACAGGATCACTCTAGCTGCTCTACTGTAAGCAGAATAGAACAAATAAAAAAAGAAAGGAGACAGGAGGCGGTTCTAATAACCCAGGTGAGTGATGATGGTGTTCAGGATCATT
Source organism: Avahi laniger (assembly GCA_963575035.1). Taxonomy (NCBI): domain Eukaryota; kingdom Metazoa; phylum Chordata; class Mammalia; order Primates; family Indriidae; genus Avahi; species Avahi laniger. Next base: position 9,643 of record CAUYSK010084719.1, read on the forward strand.
ATGGTAGCAGTGAACATCTTGAGAAATGGTCAGTTTGGGGTTATATTTTTAAGATATAGATGTTAAGATTGGCCAATGAGTTGGATTTGGTATGAGAGAGTAGAAGTTTGCCCTACATATTAAGGAGGATGGGGAGCTGCCTTTAATTGAGATGGGAAAGACGGCAGGAAAGGCAGGTTTTGGAGGAAAGATTGGGAGCTCAGTTTTGGAAGTGTCAACTTTGAGACACGTGTTAGATATCCAAGTGGGGACATCAAATAAGTACTGCAATACATACTAGTCTGGGGTTTAGGGGAGACGTCAAGATATACATTTGAGTTGCTGGAGTACAGAGGGTGTTCAAAGCTGGGAGTCTCAATGAGATAATCAAAGCAGTGAGTGTAAGCAGGAAAAGGAAGGGTTTCAGGGTTGATCCTTAAAGGATGCCAGTGTTTAGAGGTCAGGAGACATGGAGGCACTGGCAGAAGGCACTGAGAAGGGAAGATCAGCGAGGTGGGAAGACAACACGATATTCTAAGAGCAAAGAAGACAACGTGTTTTAAGGAAAGAGGGATAAACCCGCCTTGTCGAATGCTGCTGATGGTGCATTTGGATGACAAACAAGAATTAACTATGGATTTGGTGGGTTTTCTTTCCAATTTTTTCTGTTTTCTAGGTGACATATGAAGTAAAGGCATGGGCTGAAAGTGAAGATGGGGGAGGAGGTATTGGCGGCCTGAGGATTCGTATAAAATAGTCACCTGGGAGAGTTTTAGAGTAGTTAGACTACAAAAATAAAGTGTGGTGATGGCAGCACTGAGGGTCCCATCTGTGAAATTGGGGCAGGAGGGTAGGAGAGACTCTCTTGAGATCCGTGCTTGGTACACAGTAAGCGCTCAGCAAATGTCGGCCAGTATGTCAGGGGTTATAACAGGGGTTTCAGCAGACCTTCTCACCTACTTAAAATGTTGATTGATTTCTTTCCTTCCTTCCTTCCTTCCTTCCTTCCTTCTGTGTGTAACGTTTTCTTTTTGTCGCTAGTTCTAATGCAATAAACATTTCACAGTCTACAGAACACTCAGAGACATTATATTAATACCACCTACCTCATAACCAGATGAAGCTAATAACAATGTCTCCCATTCCCCATTTTACAGATGAAGGTACTCAGAGAGGTTGTTGCTTGCTCAAAAAAACGGAAGAGGAGGGCTCTGGAACAAGTCTGTCTGTTGAGCTTCCTCTAATTTACCTGTATCATCTCTGCCAACTCCAGTATCACCTGCCTTTTGTCTCTCCTCCCATGCACAGCAGCTATCCATCAGATCCTTTCCTTTCCAGTCCTGATATGACAGATGGCCTTGCTGGCTCACCCGCTATGATACGAACACCAAGGCAGAAAGTCTATCGTGCTGCCCCCTGGCCCCTCTCCTCTGACCCGGTTCCGGGCAGTGCTCATTGCATATTGATGATGTGTTCGGGAGCACAGGATGGGGTTTTACTTCCCCCTCATGTCTTCCTCATACTCCTACCCTTGGGAGGAAGAGAAAAAAATTAAGAGACAGTTTTGTAAACATAGTAATCCATTGACGTTTTCTCTGAGATGGAGTCGATATTAGCAAGGAACATTTCAGTTGCCTTGTAGATGTTCCACTGTGAAGAGTCAGAGGATCTAAAGCCTTAAAATCAGAATTTCCCCTCCAGGGTGGAGCTGGGACCTATGTATATTGGGGAGAGGAGGAATGAGTATAGTAGGAAAGGTTCCTTGGGTTTGTGGAGGAGAATAAAGAGGGATGCCAAAGAAAGTAGGGACTCCCAATGTCCCTCTTAGGTTGTCTCTACGATGACGGATAATTGACTTGATAGAGAAAGTAAAGAACTGTTTGTATCACTCCTTGGGCTGCCTGTATTTGGGAACTAGTTAACAGTGAGACTTATTAATAACACACTCTCCCCTCACAACTTTATGGGCACAAACAAACTAGTCCTTGATATTGACCAACTATCTGCATGGCTGTGATCTGGGTTGGTGGAGGAGGTGGAGGAGGGAGGAGACAAAGGGAGAACACAAATGAGGCCAGTGAACAGAAGGAAGAAGCTCAGAGAATCTAGAAGATTCCAGTGTTTTCTTCCTCCAGGACACCAGGAAATGATTTCTTGATTCTGCAGACCTGCAGGAGGTCAATGTATCCTGTTATCAGGATCAAGAAAAATGACCTATCATGAAGACCTTCTTTCCAGCAAAGATTGTGGAGGAGAGATGAATTGGGGAAGGTGTGACTCCTGCTGCCACAGAGGATGATAAAGTGAGTTTCCCCCTTATCTGTGGGAGGCAGGCTGGTTGGCAAGATGACCTTCAAAGATCCCCCATGGCCCTGGAATCCATTATTGTTCACAGACAAGCCATTCTGAATTCTCTGCATATTGTGTCAAACAGTGTGTGGGCTGCTCTCTGTTTTCTGGCTGGAGTCCTGCAGACAATCTCTCAGGTCCACCACCCATCCGTGGCATTTCACATGCTCCCTTCCCAGCCAGGCCAGGCCACGAGCCTCCCTTCCTCTCAATGGTACCAAGGCCAAGTGTTGGCTTCAAGAGACTAACAGTGTGTTGACACTGGCAGGAGGAAATAACGAATTGTTGCAAGATAATTTGATTAAAAAGAGAAAGAACTCTATTACTAAGAAGAAAAAAAGATTTAAGGCCTTAATGAGCTGTAGTTATCTACACTAAATCCAATTAACCACGTAATTATTTCTAGTTCTACTCATACCAGCAGCTTACTATCACACACACACACACACACACACACACACACGTGTAATCTGCTTCTGTCTTCGTAGAAAATTTTCCAGCCTTTCTGCTTATCATTTCAAAGAATAAGGAATGCAGAAAGAGACAAGGAAAACAAACAGACCCAAACCAAACTCTCCAAACTGTGTTTTTCATTTTCATAATAATTATTTTATCCCTGCAGTGCTTTTCTCCCTATAATTTAACTGGTATAAGACAAATGTACCTATTCCCTCGAACTGCCTCTAAATTTACTGAACTGGTACTAGAAAGAAGAACTTAACCTCACAATAATTGAATTTAAATAACAACCAATTCTATGAAGTCAAACATGATCTGCATAATAAACAAACCAAGCTATACAAGGGCTGGTGGAAAAAAAGAAGGTCATATTTAATGTGTATATTCATAATCATATCCATATTTCCAATGACCTGAATGTGCAGTATAATGTCCATTTGTCTTTCTGTATAACTCATCATTACCATCACCATCATTACCAAAGAGCTAAAATTAAAAACTAATCTGCCCTGAATCTTCTAACTGGCTCAATAGAAAAATATAATTTAGATAAACCTTGAATAGCTGGAATTGGGCTATTTGCATATAGTGGGCTGGGCCTGTTTTCAAGGTTCCAGGCCACCACGCTGAAATTTCAGGGATGCCAGGTCACCACGTTCTTCTTCTTTCCCAGAAGTCAAACCAAGGCAATTGTCCCCTAGGGACAGCCCTCCATATGCCTGTACACTGGCAGAGAGATGCCCAGCCTCCACTGTGCAAAACCCTCATGGTGTTGTTTTAAGGGATTGTGGTGAAATTCTCCAAAAATTAATTTTCAGTCACTGTAATTAATGTATCATTCAGTGTGTTTAGTGGAGACAGCAGATGTTGCAAGTGCAAACGAGCTGTGATAACAAGTTACGCTTCACAGATGTTCCAGATCATGGCCCTAGACATTTAGAACCATTTCTACGTATGGCTGACTATTACAAAACAAAAAAGCAAGATTTGTCCTAGGTGCCAATCCCAGCTCTGCCACCCTCTGGCTGGTGACCTTGGGTTTAATCAATGTAAGCCTTGGTTCCTTGGTTCTCAGAATTTTTCATGCATAAGAATTGCCCAGGAGGCTTGTCAAGAATTCACATGCCCAGGCTTCCCTCCAGAGATTCCGATTCCACACAGACCCGCTCTTCTTCTCTTGAAGCAAGGTTGGCTAAGACTCATTTTGTGAAGCTCTGGACCAGATACTTTTCAGCAAACCTTCTGTCTCCTACATCACTTTAAGACTCTTATGTGTACAAAGATAAAAATAAATACCAATGGCTAAAACTTACAGAGCACTTACTGGGTGCCAAACCCTTCGTTCAAGTGTTGACAGCTGGGTTCAAATCCCAGTTCTTCCACTTGCTAGGTGACCGACACTCTGCAAGATGCTTACCCGCTCTGAGCCCCAGTGTCTGAGCCCCAGTCTGACACACCGGTGGCGCTCACTGGAGCATCATTATTTGTTGTGTCTCATGTACCTTCTATCCTCACTGAATCTCTTCACACCCCAGCAAAAGGAGGCAGGGAGAAGATGCTGCTCTCACACTGTGGCCGAGGGATCCCTGCAGGGTGTCGCCTTACCAAACACTGCTCTTCGCTGCCTTGTAAATGAAGTTCATCATTCTGAAACCTGTGAGGATATAAGCTGCCTGGGAGCCTGAGTTGTGTGTCTAGGTAATACAATAGCTGGGTGAAAGCCAGGAGTCAGCCTCCAGGTGCTGCAAACTGCCCTGTTATTTTGTGGGGAGGGTGGAAGAAAACAGATAATCTACTTTCATTCATCCACCTGCCTCTGTGTCTCTTCCTTGGGACCCGTCCCGCCACAAGCCTTCTTCCCTCACATTCTGTCTCCTGTGACAGGGAGAAATGAAAAGGCATTAAATTATCAGTGTTTATAGCCATCTCTCCTCTTCCCATCTCCCCTCTCAGGTAGGGCTGTGAACTTGTGTGTTCCAGGGGCCAGCTGAGGGCTTAGTGTTGTCCACACTGTGGTCCTCAACCTCCGGGCCGCAGCCTGGTACTGGTCTGTGGCCTGTTAGGAAATGGGCTGCGTATCACCACCTGAGCTCCGCACTCCCTGCCACCCAGGGCACCCCAACCCCGCACCCCTAGTCCATGAAAAAATTGTCTTCCATGAAACCAGTTCCTGGTGCCAAAAAGTTTGGGGACCACTGGCCTGCAGGAAAGGAGGGGAAATGCAAGCAGGGCCTAGAAGGCAAAATGAGCTGCATGATAGAGCTTAGCAAGGGAAGGGGAGCAGGAGAGAGGAAAAGATTGTCGCCCTAAGATTTCCTCTGTCTGCTTTGTAAAGCAATTGCTGCAAACATATAAATTGTTTTTCAGTTTTTCGCCTATATGGGACTGTATTTCTTCTTATCAGCTTCGTTATCACCAGACTCCATTTAGACTGAAAAACCCGATCTCCAGAGAGGGCACTGGCCTTTGCGAGTTGGTGCAATGGGGAAGCACTGAAATAGGAGAAAATTCAGACCAGACCCCCAGCGAGGTTCAGAGTGCCCGGGGGTGTGTCCCGCAGTTCCCGCAAGACTGATGGCCTCCCTTTCTCCCCAGGTGACAGCCACGCCAGCGTCTGCTGCAAACCCAGCCCAGTTCTCTTCACACCTCTCAAGGAAGCATACTATTCCTGAAATGTTGGCTCCGCTTCCCTGTCAGGAATAAGCATGCTAAGTAGAATCTGAATTACTATGGCATGTGAATAGACCCCGGTCTGTTGACTCCAGGCTTGTGTTAAGCTGCTCCAAGTGGCTGTAGCTTCTGTCATCTTGGCATTTTATTTTCTGTTTCAGAGAATTATTTCTTATTTCTGGAGCAGAGAAGGGCCAGGCAGAGGTCTTCACAGGTCTTCCTCCCATGCCCAGCCTCTGGTCAGACTGCCTCCCCCAACCCTGACAGATGGCAGGGAGCCTGGGAGTTCCCCTCACTCACCAGTGCCTCCCAGGGTTTCGGATGCATGGATGAAAACCAATGTGGTGCAAGGCCAGAGTTCACAGGACAGCCCACGCCTCTACACTCAGGGTCGGGAGCATATTTATGCACCAGCATTGTTTTCCTCCAAAGGGCTGGGGCCACAGCCCGCGCGCGGTCTTCTCTCAGGAGCCACTCTCAGGAGCATTGGTTGGGCAGCGACGGTCAGCCTGGAGTCCAGGACTCAAGACCGCATCTGCCTGAGACAGGAACACAAGAGGCCACTTTCTCAGGACCCATCCAGGTGCTCAGCTTTTGCTGTGGTTTTCAGGCCTGCATCTCACTTAATTAGTAGCTGGTGTATAAAATATTACTTCCTTTTATTTCAGATGACCAGGGAGTTGAGCAAGCAATCGAGACTCACTGTTTTCAGTCATTTTCCAGGCTTTGGTGACTCAAATCCTTGTTCTCCTCATCGCATGCTTCACAATTCATTAAAACTTCATTCATCTTTTCCTCAGCCATCATCCATCCACACTGAAAAGTCCTATTTTTAAATCCTACTCTCATGTCATTGATCATTTCAGCTACTTTGTTTCTAGACCTTTATCCGTCTTTTAGGTTTTTAAGGTAACTTTTCCTGTTATGTCTAAGACAGCCAAAGATGCCCATGCCCAGAGGCTGGGAGAAAAAGGCTAGATCTTAAAACAACATACAGATTTATTATAAATCAAATTTTTCTTCATAATTACAGCCCCTTCCCACACACCTAATTCCCCCAAAATTAGGAACATAAGGTACAGCCTGTTTTTAACTTGTATTTTTCCATTCACACTATGTCATGAAAAAATTCTCATGGTGATCCGTGATTTCAGAGGTCATATCCATGAGTTTCCTTAGAAGACAGTTCTGGAATGGAGTTACAAATTTGAAGAACATGGACATTTTTAAGGCTGTTGATACATGTTGCTAAATTGGCCTTCAGAAAGATGACGCCGGTTTCTGTCCACATAATCAGAGTGTGTCAATATCTGCTGCTACTGCCCCACGATCAAGGTCTTGTTGTTTCTCCACGTTCTCACGGGCAGCTGTCAATAGTACCGTGGCTGGGACCCTGAGAAGAAAGGCTCAGAAAGTATACACGGTCTAGTTGTTTGCTATCTTTCTTTGCACTGCAGGAAAGGAGCAGGATCTGGCTGCAGGACGGGGACAGAGTTAAGCTGGAAATGAGCAGCAATGCAACAGTGGCAGACTCGGAGGAGGGTCCCGGCCATGAAAGGGAACCAGCTGGAGGCTGCAGGATCTTAGCCCGGCTGCATCTCCTTCTCCGGGGAACTGAGGAAGGTACGGATGACTCGGAGTATTCTTGCTAAGAGTCTCAGCATGGTCTCCGAGATGGCAATCCATGAGCTAAGACTCCTGGGGCTAAAAGGTCCCATATTTAAGACCCGTCAGACAGATAATTGCCCACCACTACCCTTTCAGATACCTACATACGGGAACCCCGCACTCTTCCCCAGTAAAAACCCTTGCGTGACTGGGAGAGTTTGTGATTAAAAATGTCATCTTAATGTAACCTGTATTTTCCCTGCTGGGATTTCAGCCTCTTCCTATCCTTTCATGATGAATGAAAAAGGCACAGGCTTTAAGATCAGACAACTTCTGGCTCTGCCATTTACTAGCTGTATCGATAAACGCCAGCTGCTCACTATGTTTCTACATATGCACCCCAAAACTAGCGGCTTAAAGTAACAACCACTTAGTATTTTTCACAAGTCTACGAGTTGGCTCAGTGGTTCTGCTGATCTGGTTTGGTTGATCTTGGCTGGACTTGCTCAGGCATCTGTGAGTGGGCAAGAGCCTGGCTGATCCAGGAAAGGATGACCCACCTCTGCACCACGTGTCTCTAATCATCCAGCAGGATTTCCTGGGCTTGCTTGCATGATGGTGGAAGAGTTCCCACCAGCAGGAGAAGGCAAGCCCCAATGCACAGGCACTTTTCAAGCCTCTGCTTGTATCAAGCTTGCTAATGTCCCATTGGCCAAAGCAAGTCACAGGCTTACTCCAGCATCAGTGTGAGTGAGCACTACCAAAAGAAGGTGGCTACAAGGAGGTATGAAGATCTAGAGCCATTAGCACAATCAATCTACCACATTTGCTTTGACCTTGAACAATGTCCTTAGCTTCTCTGAGCTTTAGTTCCATCATCTGTAAAAGGACAGAGTTTTGGGAGGATTCTTTGCTATAAAACATGTATAATGTCTGCCACATAGTAAACGTTCTATATCTATTAATTTCCTTTTCTTCTCCTTTTCCATCATTTGAACTTTCTCTTTTTTATTTTCTCTTTTTTAGAGGCAAGATCTTGCTCTGTTACCCATGCTGGAGTTCAGTGGCATCATCATAGCTCACTACAGCCTTGAACACCCAGCCTCAAACTGTCCTCGCTCCTTGGCTTCCCAAAGTGCTGGGATTATAGGCATGAGCCGCCGTGCTGGCTCTTTTTTCTTCAGTACATCATTCCTGTGAGTTACCTTCTATATTCAAAGTTCCAGCATCATGACACTAAACATTATGCTTATGGCTTCTGATGAATCCTTAGCTCCCAACCAGGGCCTAATAAAGTATGCCCTCAATTCATTCCAATGGTTTGGACTTTGGAGACTAAAAGAATCAAGGATTCCCCCCTCCCTTTATTCCTGGGACTGTCCAGTCAAGAGATGACCTCTTGGCTCTCTGAGCCAGCTCCACCACCAAGAGTGAAATACAGAGGGTTAACACATTTGCATTACCTGATGACTCTGAATAGAGGCAATGAGATGGGAAAGCCCCATTTCCTAGTTTAAATGTGGCCTTGCGGGTAGGATAAGCGTTCTGGCCTCTCCCTAGCCAATCAGACTCCAGAAGGGACATTAATTTCAGCCAGTTCATCCTGCTGGGGAGACCCAAGGCTGCCAGCTCCCTTGCTGGGAATGGAATAGAATTTTAATTGGCTGTGAAAGCATCATGGCAGGAGGTGCAGGGACTAGTTGGTCCTCTCTCCCAAAGCAGGTGAGAAAAGCTTCGAGGGAAAGGCCCCAAGGAGGTGCATGGCAGCAAGGACCCCTCCATGTGCAGAGTCCATCCTCAACTTTTCTTTCTCTGCTGTCTGAGGTACTGAAACAAAGCATGGCTCAGCCTTTTGACTGCGCGTGAGGCTATGGGTGGCAATGCTGGTGCCCCAGAGAGTGCCATTTCCCAAACCACAGTTCCAATTCCAGGGCTGGACTCCAGCCAGGTCCAAAGATCTCCTCACACAGTGCACTTGGGTGGTCATCACAGGAGGACCAAGCCCTGCACATGCTCACCTCTGTGCTTCCCCTGACTTCCATGAGAGAAGCACTACACAGTTACCGTCACTTGTATAGACAATCTTCTGCTTCAGAGAGCTCTCCAAATATATTCTCCAGTGTGTGTGTGTGTGTGTCTGTGTGTCTGTGTTCATTTGTCCATTTGTGTGGTTTGAAGCAATGGCCCAACATTCTTCTACTGTTGTTTCAGAGTATTGTTAATATTGTTTCACTCAAATAAATTAGTGTGATAACGTTTAGGGAAAACTTGTTCTTGGGGTAGTGTGCATATTCTTTCTGCTGTGATAATTTCTGGAACACACATGTAACAAAGGATGACATGTGAAGGTCCATAGATAGGACTATGAAAAACAATGCAATGTAAGCTTTTCAGCATAAATGTAACAACGATGCATGTGATCTTTGGAGACTGTTGGGCAAGTTATTTAACCTCTTTGTGCCTTAGTTTCCTCACCAATAAAATGAGGGCAATAGCAGTACTTATATAATAGGACTTTCAGAAAGCATAATGGGATATAAAGAGCTTAGAATAGTGTAGAGACTCAATAAATGTACTTTTATTATTAACTCTAGTGAAGTAGGATGGGAGATGGAGGAAGCAGAACTGGTCATTGACTCACCCATTGCTCTGTTGACCTCATGGTGTAATGAACCTGTTGGCAAAGAGCAAAGCAGGCCGAGTGCAGTGTCTCATGCCCATAATCCCAGCACTTTGGGAGGCCTAGGCGGGAGGACCACTTGAGGCCAGAAGCTCAAGACTAGTCTGAGGAACATAGTGAGACCTCATCTCTACAAAAGTAGAAAAATTAGTCAGGTGTGGTGGAGCAGGAGGCTGAGAGAGGAGGATCGCTTGAGCCCAGGTGTTCGAGGCTGCAGCAAGCTATGATGATGCCACTATACTATAGCCTGGGCAACAGAGCAAGACCCTGTCTCAAAAAGAAAAAAAAAAGCAAAGCATGACAACAAGAAAAATGCAAGCAAAATCAATGCCTTTAGAAAACTATTTTGTAAAATTGAAGCTTGATAAAAACTCAGAATTTTCAAGGAAATTCTACTTCATTAATACTTCAAAACTCAAAGCAATAAGCCATCATTTATAACAACTAAGCAGTTTTATTTTTATTGTGAATTTTGATTCTTATTATCAAATTTTTATTGAAAGTTCATCATAAATTCAGTAAGGAAGGCAAGCAATGCATTCAAGGGGGCCATTAAAAATGGCATTTTATAATTTATAAAGGTACAAAGAGAAGCTTCTAATTTGTAAACCCCTCAAAAAAAAAGCACAACTCAATTTCATCTCCCTTCTCACCATTCCTTCCCCCATTCATACTTCCTGCTCTTCACTGAGGAATAAGGAACATTCTTCTGATTTAAGCTCAGAGCACAGGAATGAAAATAGTTGGAATAAAAGAAGTGACCAATGCACACCATCCTCTCTGAAGTGGTAAAAACTTCATCTCCTAAAAAAGCAGACAGAATTCCTTGACCTTTGGGAAAAAGAGCTGGAGGAAGTTGGCTCTGGCTCATGGCCTTAGAAGACAAAACGGGCCTCCCACTCTCGGAAACAGCTAGTTCCCCTTCAAACCTGGTGCTCAGATCACGCTTGGATGCCCAGGCTCCTGTGCTTAATCTCTCTTAACTGGACCATCAACGCTTGGGAAGTGAGCAGGACAGCCATTTAAAGAAGCAATTGGCTGCACAAATCAGCTTGCTCCTGCAAGGGATTTTTCTCACATTTTCTGGTTCTGTTTTCAGGGGGTCAGCGAACATCTCTTTCCCTGCTGTCCGAGGTACTGAAACAAAGCATGGCTGGGCCTCTTGACTGGGCATGAGACTACGGGTGGCAATGCTGGTACCCCAGAGAGTGCCATTGCCCAAAGTGGGTACATCGCTGATGGCACGAGGGGTGAAGAAGCAGCCCTGGGAACAGGTTGGGCAAATGCCTGGCTTCCATTTTACCCCCACCCCCACCCTGCCCCACCACAGGGGCCAGTCTGTTTCTCTTTCTTGGGCTTCTGTTTTCTCTTTGGTTAAATGAGATGTTGGATAAATTATCTCTACTAGTCTCCAGTCTCTGACAGTTTCTGAATTCCTAAGAGTCTATAAATTATACAAAGGCTCTGTAGATGAAAAGCGACTCAACACCAGATTCCAGGAATTGCTTGCAGGTGAACTAGGTCAAAGGCACAGAAGCAGCTCTTTGCAATGGGAGTGAACACACACCATGGGCAGGTCAAGAGGTCACCTGGAAATAGCACCAATAACCACCGGAAATCCCCTGCCCAGCACAGAACCCTGAAATAGGGAACCTGGGAAGTGCGATTCAGGGTTTTGCATCTGCAACATAGCGGAGGGAGAGATGCAGCCATTCTAGGAGCACCTCTCACCATAAATAGAAATCAGCTTTCTGGTGTCTATCTCAGGTTCTTAAGCATTTTCTTGGCCTGAATTATGACTTTACAGAATATTCCCTCCCAGAGTAAAAGGTCCTTAAATCAGGGCTGTGGACTTGCAAAACTGATACCTGGATCCCTCAATGGAGGAAAGAGAAGCTGTTTGTAATGACTGAGGGCAAATAAAATGGCTTTCCCCAGCCTGACCTTGCAGGGAAGTGGGGGGCAAAATTCCTCTTAAGGTTGGTTGCCTCTTCCCTTCTCCTCCTAATTCCTCTTGTACTCTCATCCAACAAACAGCATGCATTACTTCTGACATGTCTATGATGTAAGGCCAATATCATGTATTTTTGATTTTATTCCATCTTTGATTTTGCTCTGTCAATTCCCATCAGCCAAATCTGTCTGAGACCCCAGGGCAGTGCAGAAAACATTAAAAGGCTCCGTGGAAGTCATTCAGCTCAGCATGCAAGCATCCCATGCATGCCATTCCTAATCATTCCCTAGGGAAGGGGAGCTTTCTACCTCACAAGGGTACCCATTGCATTTTCAAAAATAGTTCCAATCAACAAATGCTTGCTGAATAAAATATTATACACAGGCCTATGTGTAAGGCATGGTAAAGAGGCCTTACCAAAGATTCGAAGATGATCAGGGTATTTGGTAGCGTGTGTCTGCATTGGTGAGAGTGGTTTGCATGCGGAGCCAGGACAGGAGACAGGCAGGTGGAAGTTCCAGGTTGTGCACCGGGTCTGTCTGATGCTCATGTGCTCATAGCACACGTCCTGAGTGCCCTTTCCCATCACTTCTGCAGCAGTTTCCTCCATCACCTGTCCCACCTCTGTCTTCTGGGATAAATCCCTGTCCCTATTCACCATGAACATCACCTTTCTTGCTCTGATTCTGACCCTCAGACAAAAGTGCCAGAGTCAGGAAGAGTGGAGGAGAGGCAGGGAGGAGGAGGAGCACATGGGATGAAAGAGCCAAGCTGGGGTGCATAGGAGCTGCCCAAAGACTCACCAAGAAAAGCGTCAGGTGGGTGGGCAGGACCTCATTGCCCCAGCCGTGCCGCACACATCCACACCCACAGACTCAGACCCCAGGGCAAAGAGCCCCGAATCCGTGAACTTTGACCCACCACCTCTCAGCCCAGAGTTGTGCTGGGGGCCGTCGTGGGTGGTCCTGGTCCTACAAAAGGAATCGAAGGCTGGCTGTGGTTGCCAACCATCTCCCGTACTCACATGTTCCCTTTCGCCTGAGCCTCTCAGAGGAATGACATGGCGTAAATCCTAAAGAATGAGGAGGCAGAGGGACTGCGCACTTCTCACTGTGGCATCCCGTGTGTCTCAACATCCTCCTTTCTCACCAGGACATTCCAACGCATCTACCTAACTATACCCCTCCCTTCCTTCACCAAATCATTTTTCATAATACCTTCATCACCATCACCATCACCATCATCATCGTCATCATCATCATTGTAGAGATCATTTGATTTCACCATTTGTACCTCAAGGACATTTTGATTCTGTATTTACACATGCAAAATTTTAAAACGAATGATAATCTATGTTGATAAGCTCTCGTTGAGAATGTATTTTCCAAAGAGAGTTCCTTTAAGCCAATTTAATTTTGGATCAATCTTTTTTAATATAGAGCAGTTAAACTGTTTTCATTTTCCCCCATTACTAATTTAATGTTATTGAAACTTGTCATTGAGATAAATCATTTTATAAGTAAAATAGGCCTTAACCATTTGATTAGTTGATCAGTTTTTGGTCCATATCAAAGCTTACTAATTATAACTCTATCAGTGAACATCCTATTGTGTGGCTTTATAATCCTTCCAAATCTAATTTTTTTCCAAACCAAAGTTTGCAGCTCTGAATTTTTTTCAAAAAGCTGTAATCTGCTGCCAGATTTTAATAAATCATAAATTTTGCGGAGGGCAGTTTTAGCCACTGTCAGTTTTATCTTGCATTGAATGTTTCTAAACATCGTCAGAGTGAAGATCTTCTGCCTCAAAATAACAAGGGAACTTTTATTAACTACTTAGTATGTGTGAACATCAAGCACACATTGCATTTAATCCTACAGCAGTGTGGAGGGATGGGTATTATTATCCCCATTTTATGGATAAGCAAACTGAGGCCAGGAGAAGTGAAGTCACTTGCCCAATGTCATACAGAGACTATGTGATAGACATGGGAATTGAAAACCAGGCTTCTGGGTGTTAAAACTTCTTGGTTTTAACTCAGTTTTTCTACTGTACTGTTTTTTCTAGTGTCTCTCACTTCATTCATAAATATACTACGTTCACTGGCTGCACACACATCCCAACACATGTTGCCTTGTTCTTGCCTGCCTCCTGTTCTCTCTCTCTCTCTCTCTCTCTCTCTCTCTCTCTCTCTCACTCACACAAACACACACACACACACACACACACACACGTCCCTTGTGCTTCTGACAGAGCACACCAGACTGTCACCGACTCCAGGCCCCACGCCCAGGAGCAGCGTGACCAGCATGACTTCTCTCTCCTCCCTGCCTGGTGGGTAAGCCCCACAGCTGCCCCAGGGGACCACCCGGGCGGGGCTCCTACTGCCAGGATTCACACCGACATGTGCCTCCAAGTTCTAGCTGGGAAACCTGAATGAGGTGGCCATGTGATGTGTGTGTGTGTGTGTGTGTGTGTGTGTGTATGTGTGTGTCTCGTGCACACAAGTGGGCTCCACCCAGGGTGGGGGAGCAGGTTGCTGCCCAGAAGCCCAGACCCCAGGCCCCTCAGGGACTCATGGGGGCTCAGACCACCAACGGGGGGAGTGCATCAGGGTGTTTTTATTTAGTGAGGAAGAACGTGTTTTTCCAGTGCAGCACATCTAGACGATTTCCTTTTTTATAACAAATTACAGGGGGGTGGGAAGGAAAGGAAATGGAGAGAGAGAGGGAGGGAGAGGGGTTCCTATTTTTAAACCCTTGGCATGCATTAGTTCTGTGGAAGTTTCACTGAAGAAGGAAGAAAGAAGAAAAGATGGGAGTGAGTGAAGGTAGCTGGTGGGAGGAGTAAGATCTAGGGTAGCGATTTTCAAATATACATTTCTGAGTAGCTGGAATCTTTTCCCCAAATGTATCCTATGAGGAATGCCAATATATGAAACAGATAAAAGGGGAGCCGTTTATTGCCGTGAAGGTGGGCAGATGCCAGAGCCCCACCCACCCATCCTCTGCCCTGAACACACAGAGGCCCCTGCGATAGCTCTACTGAAAACAGGCTGGAACCATTTGTGGAGCAGGATATGGAAGACGATCACATTTCCACGTGTTCATTCATTCATTCATGAAATACTTCTTGCATATTATGTGCCAGGTGCCGTGTTAGATGCTGGGGATGTCGTGGTGACTGAAACAGACACTGGTCCCTGCCTACTAATGGTCTAGTAGGGGAGACAGACATTCATCAAATAATCACACAAACAAAAGTAAAACTGCAGCTTTGATAAGTGCTATAAAAACAGGACCTGGCGTGAGGAGGACCCCCAAAAAATTCTGCCCTGAGGGAGCCATGTGCGGGCTGAGCTGAAAGACAGGCATCAACTAGAAGAGGAAGGGGAAGGGCATTCTGGAAAGAGGAGAATAGCAAATGCTAGCACCCTGTGGCAGGAGAGAGCACTGCTAGGGTTCCTGGTATCAATTCCTGCCTAGCAACCCATCCCAAAACTCTGGCTTAAAACAACAACCTTTTTATTAATCTGATGATTTTGTGGGACAGAAATGTAACCCACAAGGCAGTGCTGAGCCGGGCATGGCTTCCTTTCCACGTGGCATTGACCAAGGTCACTCGGTGGTGTTTGATTGGCAGATGAGTTGATCTGCAGGGTCCAAGATGGCCTCATTCATGCGTCTGGTGTCTTGGTGGGGATGGCTGGAAGGCTAGGCTTAGCTGAGACTGTCGGACTGCACATGGCTACTCCAACACCGTGGCCTCAGAGCAGTTGGACCTCTTACATGGTGGCTCAAGGCTCCCATAGAGAGTATTCCAAGAGCCAGGAAGTGGAAGCTGCTAATTTCCTAAGGCCTGGACTGAGAATCTAGCACTGCATCACTTCTATTGGATTCTATTGCACAGAGAGGTCACGAAGCCCACATGGATTCAAGAGGGAACATGGACCCCATTTGTAGGCGTCTTTAAACCCCCTCCCCCACTGAAAGGTGACTGGTACTACTAGAGTGCAGAGTAGCAGAGGGCAGTGTGCCACGACAAGGAGAGCTTTCTTATCCAGGCTGAGCCTCTGCATCTATTTGTGTGGGTTGTATATGGTACATCCCCAGGGGGCACCATCCCCATTGTAGGCTAAGTGCTTGGGGCTTTAAAGTTACACAGTGCGCAACCTGCGCGGCCACACTGACCCCAGAAACCATGAGAGACCATTGAAAGACTTTACTGAGATTCTCAGAGCTTCTCTGTCCCATAGTGAGGAAATGAAGGCAGCTTGCAACTTAAACAGTAATTGATTTAAAGTTTAGAGTGTAGGTCTTCGCAACGTGCAAGCTTTACATAGAGATACAGTCAAAAGTCACATTTGCTCCCTTTTAAAAGCAAATATGTTCCTCCCCTCTCCCCAACCCTAACTCCAGGCACTCTGGGCAAAAGAGGTGTCATGTCTAAACCACCATTTCTGGCCAATGGCAAAGACGACCTGCCCAGCCTGTTCTGTTGTGCCCCTCAGGTGCCAAGGCCTTTCTTGTCTGTCCCCATGTGTCTACTGGACAAGCCATTTCATATCCACTCAGACTCCTTCTAACCAGCCCACAGCCTCAATCCCAGCCTTTGACGGGGACTGAGAATGTGGTTACCAATGAGTACAGGTTGTTGCGTAATTTGGACGTGTTCGTTGTAGACTGCTGTGTTATATGACTCTATCACAGTGTTTTGTCCACTCAACTGTCGTTGCAAATTTGGATGGTTTCTAGTATGGGGTTACTATGAACATTCTTGTACACATTTGCGTAAGAAATGCGGCCACTCGAGGAAGAGGGACCAAAGGCAGCAAGGTCTCCCCTGCTGGCCGGATGAAAGTTCTGGACCTCCCAGCAGCCACCCTGTCAGCCCAGCTGACCCTCCTCCTCCAGAAGTCCCCCCAGCATCCACACGCAGTCCTTCCCGTGTGGCTTCAGGCTCAGAGTCAGGAGGCTGCGTTCCAGATGCAAGTGCGGCCCGGCTCTTACTGGTTGACTGTGTGATTCTGGACCTTGATAGGCCTGAGACTTTTAGACTAACCTACAGGTGGGATCACAGGCCCTCAAAGGGGCCCACCAGGATTTGCCCCTTCACCTACCCCGTGAGTTTACCTGGAATAAATTTGTCTGGCCCTCGTTACCATGGTTTGTCTTCTTGTCAACTGCTCCCAGTTTCAACTACAGATTTGCCTGCAGAATTTAACCCTTGGGCATAACCTGCTCCATTTTGGCAGCTCCTGTTATGTTAATCTATCCTCGACTCCAAATAGTAGAAGAAAATTTCATTTTTATTTCATAGACCAGGTTTTGGACTCCAGACCACACTATCCTGCAACCCACAGCATTTTGTCCTGTGAAGAATACCATGTGATCCTGGGCAGGTCACCCAACCCTCTGAACCTCCCAGTTCCCTAGTCCATAAATCGGAGCTACCGAGGAAGCCTTGTTCAACTTGAGCACGATCATTAAGGCTAGCCCTTGGAGCTAGACTCACTGGGTTCAAATCCCAGCTGTCACTGAGCAGCTATGCAACCTTCTTCTGTACGCATCACTGAACCCCTCAGTTCTTCATTGTCCTTATCAGTAAAGTGAATAGTATCCACCTCACGTGGTCGTGGTGAGGGTGACATAAGTGAATATACAGGCGGCATTTGGCCCGTGGTAGGTAACAGAAGCCTTAGCTGATAGTATTAACAGTCCGGCTGCTGGAAAGATGAAAGGACAAGACTGTGGCGTGAGCCATGGGTGCCATGGGACACAGACAGCGATACTTAAAGTCCTAAGGAAACAGGTTGGTCCATGGCTCTTGGCATGGGAGTGGTCAGTCTTTAGGTTCTCCAGGACCTTGCCCACTCTGCCACGGCTGGGTGACCTTGAATAGGTTTCCCACGTGAGGATTTTGTTGTATGCTTGGTGGGGTTGATTGTGAAGATTAAATGAGAAGTGGGCAACTGTGTGGCACACAGCAGAAACTGAGTTCATGTCACTTTTCTGTCCCAACATGTGGCCCTGCTCTGGTGTAAACAAGGCCTGCTCAAGTTGCGAAAAGGGTCCTACTCCTTAAAAGTAAGGTTAGGTGGTTTGTAGACTAAGGTGGAGCCTCAGGAAGGTTCAGCCGCCAGCTGGGGACATGTGCCCAGCAGGTGCAGGTGACATGCTGGAGGCTCCGGCATGAACTGCTCTGGCAGAGGCATCACGGGCGCCTCATCGTGGGCTCTGTCAATGCTGAGTGCAAAGCATTTAGTGCTGTTTCCAGGGAAGGCTGTTTATAAGTAATTAATAACGATTAATAATAAGCTGAATAAATCATCATCGGGGTTTATAGTCATTACCTTTCCTCAGAAGAAATGGGCCAGGAATGAGAGGGAGAAGACAAATGATGGTGTGGCAGATGCCCAGGGGAGACTGAGGCAGCACCTGGGGTGTGGGGTCCGTGCTGGGGGCTCTGCAGGGGTGACCCAAGGTCCTAGGTATCCCACTTCCACCCCAGACTTCACTCAGAGTAGCTTTATTTTAATCTGCTTGGTATTTGGGGGTTCCATGAATTACATCTGAAAATTAGGTTCTGCTGATAAAGAAAAAAGTGTCTGAAAACTATTGCATTAGTTACACACAGTTAGGAACAAGATTTTTGTTAGATGCTGATTTCATTTCGACACCCACTCTGGGTTTTTCTGTTACATAAGAGGGGAACTTAAAAGTATGCGAACACAGAAAGCAGTAACAATGCTTCCTTGCATTTTTATTATATTCTCGTTTCACTGTGCCGTGGGTCCCATCTCTTGCTTTAGTCTCACAATAGCTTAGTGAGCTATTCAGGATGGGGGTTATTCCCCATTTTCCTACGAGGAGAATGGGGTTAGGGACTCTCGAAGTTTCCCAGGAAGATGAAAACCTGTTGGCAACAGGCTCTACCAGTCACTGGGTGGTGATGACAATGACGACGCCAGTCAGAGCAAACGATTTTCAGGGCAAACAATATATGTATGTATATATACACACACAGACATATGTATACGTACATACATATATAGAGAGAGACAGAGATGAAGAGAGACAGAGTGAGACACAGCACAGTGTGTCAACATGATGAATATGGGTAAAGAGCAGATGGGTGGTCATTGTGCTATTCTTTTGACTTTTCTGTGTTTGAATGTTTTTAAAACTAAAAGTTGGGGAAAATATGTTTTTACAAGGGAAAACAAAAGTCAGGCATGCAGAGCTCTATCCTGGACTCCAGGCCATGCTCCCTAGAGCAGCCATGGACACCTTTCCCCAGACCACTCACCCTGAATGCTGACGGTGGGCCCACGTAACCCACAGACGCACAGAGAGCCCTGCGGTGTTCCTGGCTCCACCTAGGAGTGACTTGTGAGCCTGGCCTGTGCTTTGCTTCCCGAACCCTGAGCTGTGATCCTTCCACTAACCCACTGTGCTTCCCAGCATCTGTCCTGTCAGTCCCCAGAAAGGGATCTCACTGGCCAGCAGAGGAACCCAGACTGTGACGTTCACATGCTGCCCAGACAGTCATACATCATTCATAGCTCATTAACCTGAGCTAAAAAAAGCAAGCTGCCCAGCATCACTAGCTGCTAATCCCCCAGGGCTGGTCCTGGTTTGGTCCCTATTATACAGCCTGTGTAGCCACTCCTGACTCCTGTTCCCAACTCTCCCTGCTCCTTTTGGAGAAAGTGCGGACAGTCAAACCCACCCATGGTTTTCACGGTTGTTCCTGGTGCGTAGCAGAGGCCAAGTACTAGGAGAGAAGGGACTGGTTATCAGGGCCAAAATGAAGTTGTGGGACCCCATATATATTTCCATCATCTTGTCTTTTGATCCATCCTCACCTCCTCATCTGCTATAAGAATAAAAAATGAAGAGTTGATTCTAATGGCAACACATCTTTACAAAGCATTTGGTTCTGAAGATTCCATGGCACTTTACAGATGGTTTCTAAAAAACCTAATTAATTCTCACAGTGTGTCTATGAGGGAAGGTTTTGATCTAAATCTACCCTGAAGATGGAACAGAATAAGATGGGTGGAGTTACAGCGGGAAAAATTCAAGCTAGGAGAGATGTAGAATCGCCCGATGGTTTGGACATGAAGTAGATTACTATGGCAGTTGGTACATCTCTTTTTCCAAACATCTTAATGCAGGCAAGATCTCCCTGTAATGGACATAGGACACTTTTCTTGTGGTACCCTGCTCAACCCGTGTGGTCCACGCGAGGCTCGCTTGCCCCCACCATACCCAGATTCCAAGCTATACGATAGCCCAGCCTAACTAATTGGTGACTCGTACCCTGGGACACAGCGATGGGTTTAGGAATGGGTCACATGACCTCCATCTAAGGCAGTCTTTCCAAGGGTTTCGGTTAAGCTTTATTGGAAGACACCATCCTAGTCTGAGCTGAGTTCATGACCTGTAAGTACAACACAAACCCAGAGACTGTCTTGCTTCCACCGGAAGAGGCCTGTCTCCTGATGGAGCCAGACTCAGCTGCACAAACCAGGGCGTGGGGAATAGAAACAGAGCTTTTGGCTGTAACCGTGCCGCACCCAGTTCCCTTCACATCAGCTTCCCTGGTTTTGGCTAATTCACTTCTTATTTTGCATGATATAGTTTCAGTTGGCTTTCTGTCACTTGCAAGCCAAAGAGCTCTAGCTGATATAGCTCCATTTCCCCAGTCCCAAAGCCCCATATCATCTTGTCCATAAACACACACCACCTGTCTCCAATGCCTTTGGCACCTTCCTGCTCGAAGCAGAGGAGCTGGCAGGAAGAGGAGAAAATGAGGAAGGGCTGTCTCCAAGATTCTCCTCCTCGTTTTATGACAGGGAAAGCACAGAACCACTGGCCTAGGTGAGACCCCGGAGGGCACCTGCCCAATCCGACCATTTAAATGGTCCTCGGCCCCTCTCTACTCAGCCACCCAGTGGTCACTCGGCCTTGGCCTCAGTGATGAGCATCACTCCTCGCTGAGACTGTCCTTTCCCTTTGAGGCAATTCCCATCGTTAGGCAGTTCTGCCTCACGCTGAACCAAAATCTAGTTGTCTGTTATTTCCAGCCGTTGGTCCTGTCTTCTGAGGGTGACACAGAGTAAGTTTACTACTCTCTGCTTCTTGATAACCTTCAAGTATTTGTGGGCAGCCAATCTGGCGCCCTGGTCCTGCCTGTGTATTCCAACTACTCTTCATGTCACATGGTTGGTCCCTGTTTTATCAACCCCCTTCTGGAGTTACGTGCCTGCAAGGGCTTCATCCTACACATGACAGGTGTTAGACTAACAAGAGAGGCGTAGAGGAGGTCTCTTATCTCCCTTTCCTGGATTCCATACTTCAGTGAATATTTCCCAGGAACACGTTTACATCACCAAAGGATGGGAAGGGAGGAGAGGGGTGAGGGTCTTCTAAATAAAGAGTAATATATTGGATTATAAAGAATTTGGAAACTGTTAAGAAGGAAACCAAATATTACCAAATCCTACCACCTAGAGATGAACATTGTTAACACTTTACTATCTCTCTTCTAATCTTTTCCCTATAAAAATATAAATATAATTTAAAAATAAAATTTAGAATCAAATTCTGGATACTTATAGATTCGGGAGCGTATCCCATGTCATCAAATAATCCTCAGAAACATGACTGGTAATGATTCCATAACAGTCCATACTGTGGCTGGATCCTGAATTTTTAAACCATGTCTTTATTATCAAATACTTAGGTTTGCTCACATCTTTGCCTTAATAAACAACCACATTTTGAGCATTTTTAGTAAAAACTTATACAAGTAAGATTAGGAGTCAGTAAGATAAGAACATTTATGGGGTTCTTGCTTCTTAGCAAATTCCAGTCCAGAAACATCAAAGCCATTTGTTCTCCTGTCCATAGTGTATGAAGCATTTGCTTATCACATTCAGCTCAGCATAATTATTACTATTATTATTATTTAGTGACAGGGTCTCACTCTGTCACCCAGGCTAGAGTGCAGTAGCATGATCATAGCTCACTGTAACCACAAACTCCTGGTCTCAAGCAATCCTCCTGCCTCAGCCTCCAGAATAGCTAGGATAAGAGGCACGCGCCACCACGCCCAGCTAGTATTTTAAAATATTTTTCTAGGGTCTCCTATGTTGTCCAGGCTGGTCTCAAACTCATGGCCTCAAGTGATCCTCCACCCTCAGCCTCCCAAAGAGCTGGGATTTAGAAACGTGAGCCACTGCGCCCAGCCAACATTAAACGTTAACATTTCTTTTTTTTTTAGGCTTTTTTTAGCATTTAATGAACCTCCCTCTATATGGCTTCAAGCCACCAGAACGCCATGCACCCCCCAGCACACTTAATCTTCTCCTCAGCATTTCTGTTGAAGAATTTGGCCTTCACAATGATCGGGGCTTTGGGAGCTTCACCTCCCTGGAACTTTGTAGTAGCCCGATCGCCCCACATCAATGATGGAAGCAGCTCCGGTCTTGTTTTTGGCAGCATTTGCTCGTGTCTGCTCACTGACCAACGTCCACAATGTATCAAGGCTGCCAGTGGGCAAAAGCTCTGGTTCTTCTTTAAGTGGTAATGCCTCATACCAACTTTCCCAAAGTAACCTGGGTGATATTTGTCAAAGTTGATCCTGTCACCACAGGTGATGCATGCCGCCAGCATCACCCGGCCTCCTGGGCACTTCTGGTGCG
Source organism: Avahi laniger (assembly GCA_963575035.1). Lineage (NCBI taxonomy): Eukaryota > Metazoa > Chordata > Mammalia > Primates > Indriidae > Avahi > Avahi laniger. Next base: position 32,053 of record CAUYSK010084719.1, read on the forward strand.
TTGCTGATGGGGCCATGGCGGCGGCTCACATGGCCCCGAAGCTTCTAGGTCTTCCACAGTCTGGAAGGCATGTTGGCAGCCCGAGAGGAAAGAGGAATAATTTCTTATATTATAATGAATTTACTAGGAGCAAATGGTCTCTAATTGATGTTTTAAGTTGTATCCATTGATTACTTGTGAAATTGAATTTTTTTTAGGCTTGATAACACAATTTTTAAATGGAGTAAAATTGGTTCCTCATTTGTGACCTCCAGTGTTTTTACAGGTAAACAGTATCTAATTTCTCTTTTCAATTGCATTTTTTTAATGATTAGTAAAGCTGAATATTTTTAGATTCATTAAAACAGTGTTGAAATGGAGTAACATCGGTTCTTTGTGACTTTTTTCCATTATTTTATGCCTAGTGTATTGGTTTCATAAATTGAAAAAAAATTAGTGATATTAAATTTTACAAACTAAAAGTTACAGCCTCCATTGGTCTGATTGTGAAGCTCCCGCAGCTATTTCATGGGAAAATTGCATGGGACGTGAGGTGGCACCTGAAACTGTAGAATCACATGTAAGCAAGCGCCACCATCTCCCTCTTTCTGCTTGTGACAATGCTCCATCTCTTTCATTCTTGTTCACCCTCGATTCTAGACGTGATCCCTAGGTAAGGAAAAGGCGCAGAGAAATCCAGTGTCTCAGGGCTGTGGAGGGAGCATAGATTTTTCAGGGCTTCCAAAGGCTGATGTGCGTATTGTATGAAACACATCAAAGATATCTGATTCCCTTGCCATTTAAGCGATTTGAATCAGGCAGTAAATACCATTAATTGAGGACCCACTCTGGGCTAAGCTCTGAAATAAGCATTATGGGAAGCACTTAGAGCTGAGGCAATAACGGAGAGAGGGAAGTCGCTGCAGAGAGAGGAGACTACGGGGCTGGAGACCAGCAATAGCAAGAGCCATCGATCCGACCCCCTCCCACATCCTGGGCTTCATTTCTCGGTGCCAGGTGAAATGGGGATTGTGAGAGAACTCATCTGCATTGCAGTTGTGTGTTATAATCACAAGGTACTACTGGGAAATTTTTAAATTAGGTCTCCAGTTCACACCATATACCAAAATAAATTCTAGATGGATTTAACATTCAGTAATTTTTAACAAATGTCCTGTATACCTACTGTGTGCCAGATGCTGGGATAGGTGCTTGGAATGCAAAACAGGTACGGTTTCTGCCCTCCCTGGAGTTTGCAGTCCAGCTGGGATGCAGATATTGAATAAGTAGACAAATGAATTACATAACTACAATTCCTGATACAATAGAAAACAATGTAGTGCTAAGGGAAAGAAGACCAGGGGTTGGGGGAACCTTCTTTAGGTTATATAACCAGGAAAGCTTTCTCTGACGAGATAGAATTGAATTCGAGACAAGGAATGAGGAGTCACCCAGCTGAAGAGTGAAGGAAGATCGCTCCAGGCAGAGGGACGGGGTCAAAAGACCATGGAAGTTGAGGGAGCTAGAAAGAAAACATAGATAAATATTTTTATAACCATGGAATAAAGAAGGGCTTTCTAAATGTGATTCCAAAATAATCTGGAACCACAGAAATCAGATGACATCAGAATTGTTAACTTCTTCATGGCAGAAACCACGTAAACAAAGCTAAACACAAATGGTGAACTAGGCAAAATGGTTATAACTTGACTGACTACAAATTATCCTTACTAAATAGGAAGTACTTACAACTAAGTGTCGGAAAGGTTAACACCCCCAAAGAGAGGGGGGAAAAGGCCAAGTGAATTCGCAAAATAAGAAACACGTATGGTTAATAAACAGAGAAAAAATTTCTTAACTGTAATAAATAGAGAAATGCACATCAAATCAACTGTGATATATCAGTTTTTACTCCCGAGATCGGCAAAGATTTAAAAGAATGGTAATTCCCAGCATAGAGAAGAATATAAAGACGCAGGTGCTCTACTCCCTCCCTGCTGGTGGGAATGGATATTGGCATAAGCTTTCTGGAGGACAGACAGCAAATGCCTTCAAAATATACATATTCTTCAACTCGGCAAGTTCACTGCTAGGAGTCTGTCATAAGGAAGTACTCTCAGTTCTGCAGAAAGATTTAACTATGAGGGTTTAACTATGTGCATTATAGTATATTCTATCATGATTAAATTCAGAGACAATCTCAGGAGGCTATTTTCATATAGTGGAATACAGGGAAAGCATTAAGAATAATTTTGTTAAATTTATATTTTATTGACATGGAAATGTGCTCAAGATGTTGAGGTAAAAAATGCAGCTTAGCTGGGCATGGTGGTGCACGCATGTAATCCCAGTGACTAGGAAAGCCAAGGCAGGAGGATCGCTTGAGCCCAGGAGTTTGCGACCAGCCTGGGCAACATAGCGAGACCCTGTCTTTACAAAAATCTCTTTTAAAAATTAGCCAACTGTGGTGGTACATGCCTGTAGACCTAGCTACTGGGGAGGCTGAGGTGGGAGGATGGCTTGAGCCCAGGAGTTCAAGGTTACAGTAAGCTATGATCCCACCATTGCATACCAGTGACAGAGCAAGATCCTGTCTCTAAACAAACAAAAAATGCAATTTACAAAACAGTACTTTTAATAGAATTGTATTTTGTTTTAAAATATTTTGTATATGCAAAGAAATGTCCTTACAATGTTAACAATGGTTTTCTCTAAGTGATGGGATTACATGTAATTTTTACTTTCTTCTTTATATCTTTGTATGTTGTGTGACCTTTTCAGAATGCGCACGCATTACTTTTTATATTTTAAAAAAAAAAGCAGTTTTCCTATTGAGATGGGAAAATGTGAGTCATCACAGTCCCCTTAGGCCAGAATGGACTGGAAGATGATCCCGTCTGTTTGGCTTCCTGGGATCAGGCGTGTTTGATCCGCATCACGGGAGCAGGGCTAATCCCCGGGGAGGCCATATCCTCCTCCAGGGCCTGTCGCCTCTGGTTTAGACACAGTCACCATCCACATAAGCCCCCTGCTCAATATTTTCTCTTTTTCCTGGGAAACAAGCCCTTTGCGTGCTCTGATTCATCGCCTGGCTGGAGGCTGAGTCACCACAGCCTCAGACGCAGGTGTCTGGGGCGACACAGCGTGACACCGCGCCTCCGGAATAAGGGCAGTCCTTCCGCCTTCGAGGCTGTGAAATGTCAGGCGTGATTAGAAAGGTCACTTGTCCTGACAGCTCTCTGTGCTTCCTGGAGAGCAGCCTTCCTGCTGGGAACATTCTTAATTGTGCTTCCTGTGGCGGGGTCCCTGCCTGTTCACTCCCTTATATAATAGTGGCCCTATCTCCCTCCTAGTCTTTTATGAATTCCTGAACATGGAGGAAAAAATGCCAAGCATTGCAAAATCTTGCAAAAACAGGGCAGCTCTCTGATTCAAAAAAGAAATGGAAGGTGAATTTCTAGGAATGGGTATTGCATGGTGGAAGAAGGAAACTGCATCCTCGGAAAAAAGAAATATGCACACAGCGGGGGGAGGGCGAGGTCGGAAGAACAGGCAGAAAGAATAGACACAACCCCAAATTCCAAAACCATACAGTGGATGGAGCAGGGGACTGAGAGCAGTGTGTCATGTGTGTCATGCTGCTAAGTATAGACTCTGGAGACTGAGGCAGAAACTCTCAAATCGCTATGTACTCCTACTACCATCCCCAGAAATGCTGATTCTGCAGGTCAAGGGTGCTTTCCAGAAATATGCATTTTAAAAGAGCACCCAGGTGATCTGTGCACCCCACTTTGGGAATCCCAGCTGAAGGGATGAGGTGAGACTAGTGGCTGGGCGCATCAGAGGAATCCCTTGTATTTTGCTCAAGAGAGGTGGCTAGGAACACCCAAGGGATCACACAGTGACCAGGGTGACCAGGGTGTGCTGATGTGGGAGAGGAGAACCGCTGTAAAGGAGGGAAGGCATGATAGCTTCCAACCTTCCAGCTTCTTGAGCCCAGGCTAACACAGAAGGGGCATGTGAGCTTGTCCAGGGCAAGGCTGATGTGAGTGCCCCCCGCCCCAAGCAGTAATCTTTCACTGATGTCTTTACAGAGGACCTGCTCTACAGTGATACACTGGCTGGACAGTTACCCTGTAACTCTTGGTTAGCAGTATTATTTTCTTAACTTCACAGAAGTTTCTAGGGTAACGGGAATATTTTGTTTGGCTTTTATCGTATCTTATCAGGGAAGTGCAACAGGGAGGTTGGGCTCTAAAACATCAAATCCAAGTTTTGTAGTCACTAAACACCCTCCCCTCCCACGAGGAGCCAATTTGGGTGCCCATGTGCGACATCGGATTCCTGTTCCTTTTAGAGCAAACTCTTTTTACACTTGTCCATAAGCAGGTAAAGTAGAGAAGGATACATCCAAATCATGTGATGGTGCGAGGGATATGAATGGAAGATAAACAATGGACACATCCACTATCCAGAGAATTCCGCAGTTCCAGGGCAGTTTGTGCAGAGGGTAGACAACAGAAAGATCTCAGCTGTTGAGCCGGCTGTCTGACACGGAGCCGGCAAAGGGAGTACCTGTTAGGATTACTAGGAAAAAGAAGGGTTCTGCCTAGCAAATGCAACCAGCCCTTCCCAGCTGATCTTAGATCAAAGCTTCGGAAATGAAAGTGTGTTGCTCGTTTTGCAAGAAGCTCACCTGCAAAAAGAGGAGTGGCCTCCTGCCTTACTCTCAAATCTGTGCAAGTCAGTGCCTACATCTGACCTCACCTTGGCACAGCACATCCCTGAATGAATGTTACACCAGGGAGACAGGCGGTTCCTTGCCACCTCGGTTGAGCAAACTGTAAGGGAGAGGGAGCTGAAGCAGAAAGCATCCTTCAGTGGGCAGATGATGCCTCTCCTGGGCCAGCCACGGCCCTAGGGGATGGGCTACAGCACTGAACACATCAGTTGCCCTTGCTCTTGGGCAACTCATCCCAAAGGGAGGAGGTAGACTTTCATAAACAAGCACTTTCAAACCATATATGGCAGGGAGTCACAGGTTCTATAAAGATAATTAAATCTGGATAAAGAAAGGAGAACAATAGAAGACGGGGAGGTGGTTATCAGGGAAAGCCTCTCTAAGGAGATGACATTTGAGCAGAAACCAGCAGCGAGGGGGTGAGCTGTGTGAATGCCAGGGGGAGGTGGCCCCAAACAGGAGCGCAGGTCCACAGGCCCTGAGGGAGGAGCAGGTGCTGGGAGCAGAGAACCCCCGAAGGCTGCCGGAGAGAGGAGAATGGCAGGAAATGACATCAGAGAGAAGCCAGGGGCTTGTTAGTCATGGGGGACTTTGGATTAGCCATTGGGAAGCATTTACGGCTTAAGAGATTTTTCTCTCTTAAATTTTACTGATGTGACTAAGGAAAATCATCAAAACTACTTCCTTAGGGATTTTTAAAGACAAAGACGTCAGCAAAGGGACACACCTGCCTCCTATGCTGGGGAGGTGGGATTACAGAATTTATTTCCCTGTTTTTCAAAATATGGATTTGTGATTGCTCCAGTGCTTGTAGAATGTAAAATATATTTATCTTCAAACAAAGCCACCAGCACAGAGGCAAGGAGAGTGCTCGTGTATCCCCAGTGCCTGCAGCTGTACCCAGCGCACGGCAGACACGCGTAAATGCTCACGGGATCAACGAGGTGCACATCTGGAGACGGGTCGCACTCTCTCCAGTCCCCACCTGGAGCAGGAGAATAAGGACCTCTCCAGGCCCCACCTGGAGCAGGCTGATATACCTCATCCTCAGATTTCTGTGGTATTTAAATTATCCATACCCTGTAGAGAGTTTTATGATTAGGGAAACACTATGATTTTGAGCAAAGAGACCTTTTATTGGCCTTTTGGGAAACACAATAAGCCTCCTCCATGCCTTAGGCTGCTGGACTTTCTGCTCAGGCTGGTAATGGGAGAAGCAGAATTGGATTAGGAAAGCTCCCCTACATGCTGGGATTTAACTCCCTAGGTCTTCGCTTGGCCTCCTTCCCCAAGGACTGAGTCGCCAACCCTCCCAGGCTCACCTCTTGCAGGGTCATGGAACTAAAACCCTGAAATGCTTGGCCTACCCTCGCAAACAACACTCGCCATTGTCACCTGGTGAGGCACATTCCCCACCAGCACCTGTGCTTGCTGCCTGGCTGGACCTTGGCATGGTCCTCCAGTCGGGAAGCCCCATGAGTTCATAAGACCCATCATCAGTCAATACCTTGGTTAAGTTTTTCTTCCTCTCCCCAGTGTGTTGGGAAGTGTCAAAGGGAGGGTGAAAATCTGCTCAAGAACTGGGACCATTGTAAGACACAAAGACATATCCAGGGAACACAAAGGACTCTGCATGCAACAAACCCATATGTTATATGAGCTGTGTAGGTGTCCTTCCTTCCGTATTTTCCTGGAAGCAAAGAAGAAAGGAGGATGTCACACATTCACTCTTTTTGGTCCAGTTCCTATGGGTTCTTCAGTTTCTACCTGTCTTATGAGGATCCAATTTAGTTAATAATAAAAACTTCTACTGATTGAGCAATTACTACGGGTTAGGTTCTCTGATAAGCATTTCACGTAGCTTAACTTATTCAATCCTGTAAGGAAGATATTATTACATCCATTCTACAGATCAAAGTAACTGAGACTCAGAGACAAACATTTGCTTAAAATCACTCAGCCAGCAAATGGGCAACACAGGTCTACCTGATTCCAAAGTCCATGTTTTAAGCCACCACACTGTACAGCCTCTCAGGGCAGACAAGGATGTATAGTAACAGCCTCTTCTCCTTTAAGTAAAATTTTGGAAAACTTCTCTGAAGTTAGATAAGAGTGAAGAGGAATGATAATGTTGGAATGTCAGAGTTGTAATATGCAGTTCAAAATTAGAACATTGGAGTGAGACAAGAAATTCATTTAGCATAGGAAATGGGCTTCCTACTGTACATGGGAGGCCTTAACCCCTCAGTCAAAACTCTAAGACTTGCCACAATCTGGACTAATTACCTCCCATCCATTCGTTCATTCAAACAAATATTTAGTTAAATATGTACCAGGTGAGGGTGATAAGGACTCAATGGTAAATACAAATAGAATGGTCTTCACTCTCAGGAAGCTTATGGTTCGGTATATGGAGACATATATATGTGTATGTATACACATGTAGTTGATATATGCATATCAATATATCCAAATTAAATGTTAAATTGCAATAGTCGTTAAGTCTAACGAGACAGAGAAATGTGGTATATAAGAGCGTGTAAAAGGGGATTGGTTTGTCCTTGAAGAGGTGACACTTCAGCTGAGATATGCATGATGGCTAGAAATTAAGCAGGCAAAAAGGGGAGAGAAAATGCTAGTCGAATTATTCAGCCAGCCCCACCCCCTCTCCCTCTCAGCTCGCCGTAGCAGAAACCTGAATCCTGTGGAATGGAGATGGGGCAGTGCAGACAGTGGGTCATTTAGGTCTCATTTGTCCAAGCAAACGTGGCCCTGGGAACACTGAAGATTTTATTCGTTGAGGAGAAACAAGAGACAAGTGACTGGTGATACAAAACCAGAAGAGGGGCATTAGCATTTTATCCTGTGATATGTCAGTCTTCTGGACTCCTTGACGACACTGTTATCTAGGCAGGATGTCACCATTCTACACGCTGCATTTGTATGAGTCAGAAAAAGGCACCCATTCCTCCAGGAAGAACCAGCCTTGGGGCAAGGCACCAGATTGAGGAGGAAAGCATAGACTTGATTCCTATCCCAGTGACCAGCTCCCCTAACCCAAACCAGCTGCTCTTGTTCAATGAACAACCTGCACATCCGTACATGGTGGAACTGTGAATAGGCCTCTGTTGTACTAGTCTCTGTGACTAAGAGAGCTGTGAAATTAGGACTAGGTTGACCACAAGCATTGTGCACAACGATGTGAACATATGTGTGTGTGTGTGTCCTCGTGAATAAATGTGAATTGCCAAAGATAGCTGGAGAGGTCCAAGGTAAGTAACAAGAATGAGAACCAGCAAAGCCAGTGTCTCCTGAAATGTGTTTGCCAGGTTCAACTTTCCAGGACACAAGGAGAAAGCAAGAGGTGGACATCAAGCCATTAGGGGAGAAGAAAACTAAAACTAGATGTCTGGCCTGGTGATGAGGTGCCTGGCATAGTCAGGGAATATGAAGGCTGGCTGGGGGTCTCAGGAATCTGGTCTAATTCTGGTTTAGAGCAAAGGTTTTTAACTTGGAGTCCATCGATGACTTTCAGGAGATCTCCAAACCTCCTGAAACTGTAGCATTATTTTGCATGTGTGTGTACATGCATACTTCTGTGGGAAGATTCTTAGCAGTCATTAGATTCTCAAGTTAAGAACTGTCTCAAGGTTCACAGATGACCTGGCTGGGTGGCCCAGAGTGCATTCTGCAAAGATGGAAACATCTTGTCATGAGATGTCCTGTCTCATGGCAGGAAAACAAAACTATTTACTGTTAAGGCCAAAGAAGTTGCAATTTGCTTTCAAAAGGAGCCACCAGTGCCTCAGAAGAACTTTTTCTCTCTTGTATAGTGTTTGATCACCCTGCCCATAAGAACCCAGTGGTAACTCTGCACGTCTTTGGTCTTCCAAATGAGTGTACCTAATATTGAATAAGTGAAGTGTGTTCATCAACAGATGTTCAAACCAAAACTCAAGTAAGTTGCATTTACGTTATCTCTCCCTCCTCAAGCTCATATTATTAATGTTCTTCTTCTTTGCAATCATCCAAATGAGTGGGTGAGAATCTTGGCACTAGAGTCTTTCAATTTAGAGTTCAAGACTTGGCTCTTCCAATCACCAGCTGAAAATATTGGTACATTATTTCATCACCCAGATCTTTGGTTTCAACACTTGGTAAAATGGCGACAATAACAGTATCTACCTTGTAAGGTATGGAGAGAATAAAATAATCCAATTAATCCATATAAGGTATTTAACATACAGTTAATACCCAATACAGGTTAAAACAATAATTTTCATAGCTACCTCCCTTTTAAAATTTTGTGCTTTTTAAAAATTGAGATATAATTTACCTATGGTGAAATTCATAGATTTTAAATAGACGGTTCAATAAGTTTTGACAAACCCATGCCTCTTTTTGATAAAAGCCTCATGCCTTTTCTGTTATTTATATTATGAAACTTTTTTGTTTTCCAAATGCTGAATTATATTACAATACATAATCTGCCTACGAAAAATCTCCACTCTTTCTCTCTCCAGCAAACAGATTCTAAAATAGCTCCTTCCCACTCCCAGCCCAATTTAAAACCTAGAAGGAACTTGGTGTAGTCATCTTGCCCTTCACCTGCTTCCTGGAGAGGTTGCGGATAATTCTATTTTATGTTTAGGTCCCCAGGGAAAGCGTCTCTGCAACCTCTCTCAGTCACCTGTTTCAGCGCTTAGCAACACTTAACACTAGAAAGCTCTGTCCCTGTGTGTCCCTGGCTTTTGAATGAGTAATAACAGATAATATTGATGTAATGCTTAGAAAACAAGGGCCATAAACTGCTGTGGCTTATACAGTGTTTTTCACATCTACTATCTCATTTAATCTTGTATATATGTGTAAGGCAAGCAGGCGTACAATCCTGATTTTAACAGATGAAGAAACTGAGGCATTAGTGTTCAAGCTGCACAGCTGGAGAGCCCAGGCCTCATGGCTCTGTTTCACCGTGGCCCCTGTTGTAGTACAACCCAGCTCGGCCCTGCAGGGCTCCTTAGAGCCCTGGTTCACTTCTCCGTGAATGGGGACTTCACAGAGTTTATCTGTTGTTTATGGATGATGTAGAAAGAAATGAGGAGCAACTCAAAGAGTAAATATGTGGATAAAAACAACCAAATATTGACTGCACAAAACAATAACAATGACATCTCACGAGCTTTTAAATATTTGCAGAATTAAAATATAGGATACTAATAAAAACAGCCGGAGGTGTTTGACAGATTTCAACGTTCTAAGGTCTTTGTGTTGTCTCAGAAATAGGAGAAGTATCAACTTATATTAGACTGTAGTAAGCAAGGGTGGCCACTAGAAGAAGAATAAAATAATATATAACTAAAAAGCTAGGCTGGGCACAGTGGCTCACGCCTGTAATCCTAGCTCTCTGGGAGGCCGAGGAGGGCGGATTGTTTGAGCTCAGGAGTTCGAAATCAGCCTGAGCAAGAGCGAGACCCCGTCTCTACTAAAAATAGAAAGAAATTAATCAGACAACTAAAAATATATAGAAAAAATTAGCCGGGCATGGTGGCACATGCCTGTAGTCCCAGCTACTCCGGAGGCTGAGGCAGGAGGATCGCTTGAGCCCAGGAGTCTGAGGTTGCTGTGAGCTAAGATGACGCCACTGCACTCTAGCCCGGGCAACAAATTGAGGCTCTGTATCAAAAAAAAAAAAAAAAAGCTAATACAGGGGACAAATACTGGATTAATGCAAAAGAAGGCAAGAAAGGAGAGAGGGAAAAATACAAAACAGGTAGGACAAAT
>CAUYSK010084720.1:0-16253 GCA_963575035.1 Avahi laniger
TTGGCTCAGAATAAACTTCTTTAAAATATTTTACAGAGTTTGTTTTTTCCATTAACATTCAACTCAGACTGCTCTGAGCTACTTTTCTTTATCAGTGTGTAGGGATTTCTCCCCACACAGAACCAAGCAATTCTCTGGCAGTTTCTCCAGTGGACAGGAGCTGGGTGTCCTCTAATTCAATAGCATCAGATCCCACAGGTTGAGCACTCGGTCCCACAAGACGGCCCTCAGTTTCGGATGCCAATCACAAGCCCCAGGTTGTGATCTATGCTTCCGACCAATTGGCTATAAATTGGGGTTCCCTTGGCTCCCTCTTTGGGTTCAATTAATTTGCTAGTGTGGCTGACAGAACTCAGGGAAACATTTTATTTACCTGTACTCATTTATCTTATTTATAAAGGATATTACAAAGGATACACATGAACAGCCTAATGGAAGAGATACATAGGGCAAGGCTGGTCTTTCTGGTAACCAGCCTCCATCCTGAAGCTATCTAGGGGCTGCCAGCTACCAGTCAGCTCAGTAGCATACCAAAGACACTCCTACTTACTCTGGAGATGCCAAGGGTTTTAGGAGCTCCGTGCCAGGAACCAGAGGCAGAAACCAAATATATGCAGTTATTATAAATCGCAGTATCACAGATGTAAATAATTATGAGATATTATTCAAATATTCTTTAGCCTATTTAATTTTCAGAAAGAGATATATATGCTAAGAGCTCCATGTGATTGTTGGATCTGACAATTTCTTTTAGTAATTCTGACCAACTTTGAATTGTGCATTTGAGTCAAAGTGATTAGATGTGTTAAATAAAAATTATAGGGGGCCATCATTTTGGACCAATTTTCTGCCCTAAGCCCCAACAGACCAGACTAAAAATCAAAATGGAGTCACCCATGCTGAAGTTCCACTGCTCCAAACCCAAACCAAGAAATTCTGAGAAATCAGGAATAAGAAATATTAATAATAACCAATTTCCCAGACAGGCCAGTTTAAATCTTCTTCAGCTTTAATCCTTACACAAAAGAAGTAGCCTGAAGTAATCTGATGTTAACTAATAAGTTATTTTTCTATTGTTCTGTCTCCCTGTCCCCATCTTACAGGAAGAGTAGCTTTGAAACTAATGTGCTCTTTGTTCTTCTAATACGTTCTCTCTTCTTGACTTCTGCTTTGTTTGGCTCTTCTCTGTCTATAAAGCCAAACTCTTCTGCTCAGCGCACAAGAACATTTATTCTATTTTATGGAATGAAGTTTTGCCCAATTCTATTACTAGAATTGCAAAAATGCCAATTGAGGTCTTTAAACTAAATTTGTTGTAATTTGTTTTTGCAAAAACAATTTTGTTGTATTAAAGCAAATGAAGTTTAAAGTTTAAAAAAAGATTTTTATTTTTTTCAATTTACATAAAATTGTTATATTTTTATTAAATTGATGCTTATATTTATTTATTCTGATAATTTTTTCCTAATTTATTTTTTTTAATTTCAGAATATTATGGGGTACATTTTGGTTACATATAATGCCCTTGCATCAGCCTAAGCCAGAGCTACAAGCGTGCCCATCCTCCATACAGTGCGCTGCACACCTATTAGTTGTGAGTTTACCCAACCCCACCACCCAATTTGTTGTAATTTTGTCTTTTGACAGGTACATGTAGGTTTAGGACTTTTCTATCTTCTGGGGACTTACCCATTTTACCATTACACCTCGTGACCTTTCCTCTCCTGCAAAATGACCTTTCCTTTAATATCAACCAACTTTCCTTTGGCTTGACATTTGCTTGGAATATCTTTTTTTTTTTTTTTTCTTAAGACAGAGTCTCGCTCTGTCACCCTGGGTAGAGTGCCACGGTGTCATCATATCTCACTGCAATCTCAAACTCCTGTGCTCAAGCGATCCTCCTGCCTCAGCTTCCCGAGTAGCTGGACTATAGGTGTGAGCCACCACACCCAGCTGAAATATCTATTTTCATCTCTATACTTCCTAACTTTCTGCCTTATTTTAGTTGTGGTTTTTTTGCCCCTGTGTTCCCTAAAAGTGACCACCATCTCGACTTCTAACACTGTTTTTGACATTTATGTAAATGAAATCATATATTAAGTAAAGCTTAGTGTCTGGCTTTTTCACTCAATATTGTGTGACTTATCCACATTGTGGCATATAGCTAGAGTTTGTTCACTTTAATTGCTGCACAGTATTTTGTTGTACTAATTAATATGACAACAGTTATTTACTCGACATTAGGTTGTTTTGAATTTTTGGCCATCATAAATCATGCTGGGATAAACATTCATGTACTGGAGGAATAAGAAAAATAGGGAAAGTTCAACTAATGAAAACTGACTAGGAGTGGGAGTAATGTGGAGGGGACCAGGAGAGGCCTTAAAAAATAATTTTATATATGATATAGTAATACTGCACACCTGACAGTGATTCATCTAGAATAGAGCTGAGAAGCTAGGAAATAAGAGGTATTTAAGTACCCAAACAAGGTATTGGAACTTTATCCATAGGAGAATTTCTTCCTCAGTTTACTCTTATTTTATAAAAACTAAAAACGTTTGTTCTCTAGTAGCCTGGTCCTCAGCAAATTATATATTGCCTATTAGAAGAGAATGTTCTCAGAGGCAAGCATCTGAAGGTCAGAATAAGTGTTAATTAACAGCTAGGGACAGGACAATATGTACTTGACAAAAAAAAAAAAACAGAGAAATGCAAAACACATGGCAATTTGAAATAATTCTTTGAAGGGACAAGCGATTCAATAATTTGCCATAGGTATCAAAGAGTAACATATCATAATGATGTCCAAGTTCTAAAGCAACAATTAAACATGTATTCTATCATGTTTAAAGTAGCCAGGGATGTTTGGCATTTGAGAAAGATTTCTATGCAAAATGGTTAAAACAAAAACAGCAGTAAGTCAAAACATTTCAGTGCACAAAAAAGTAGCACTGCGATGATGTTAGGAAAACAGTGTGCTAGTGTACTATCACATGTTCCTAAGACTGGCTGAAAGTGCCGAGTACAGAGTAGGTGCTCACTCCTAGTTATTAATAACTGATGGCTGGCTGCGCGCGGTGGCTCACGCCTGTAATCCTAGCTCTCTGGGAGGCCAAGGCGGGTGGATTGTTTGAGCTCAGGAGTTCGAAACCAGCCTGAGCAAGAGCAAGACCCCGTCTCCACTAAAAACAGAAAGAAATTAATTGGACAACTAAAAATATATAGAAAAAATTAGCCGGGCATGGTGGCGCATGCCTGTAGTCCCAGCTGCTCGGGAGGCTGAGGTAGGAGGATTGCTTGAGCCCAGGAGTTTGAGGTTGCTGTGAGCTAAGATGACGCCACGACACTCTAGCCCGGGCAACACAGTGAGACTCTGCCTCAAAAATAAATAAATAAATAAATAAATAACTGCTTGCAGGCAATGAAACAATGGAGGGAATCTACGAAAACCCACAGCTACCATTATGCTCAATGGTAAAAGACTGGATGCCTTCCCTCTAAGATCAGGAGCAAGACAAGGATGTCTGTTCTCACCACTTCTATTCAACATTGTACTTGAAGTTCTAGCCAGAGCAATTAGGCAAGAAAAACAAACAAAAGGCACACAGATTGAAAAGGAATAAGTAAAAGCTCCTCTATTCTCAGATGGCATGGTCTTGCATATAGAAAACTCTAAGGAATACACTAAAAAACTATTAGAATTAATGAATGATTCGAGTCATCCTAGAATTCTGCCTATATTGGGGTTCAATAAGTATTTATAATATAAAAAAAATAATTAGTAAATGAGATCAGCAAGGTTTCAGGATACAAGATCAATCTAAGAAAATTAATTGTACTTCTATATACTTGCAATGAACTACTTAAGAAAGTAATTCCATTCGCAATAGCATCAAATGAATGAAATGGCTGGGCACAGTGGATCACACCTATAATCGGCTGAGATGGGATCGCTTTAAGCCCAGGAGTTCAAGACCAGCCTGGGCAATAGTGAAACCCCGTCTCTATAAAAAATAGAAAAATTAGCCACGTGTGGTGGTATGTGCCTGTTGTCCCAGCTACTTGGGAGGCTTGAGGCCAGGAATTCAAGGTTACAATGAGCTATGAGCTATGATCAGGCCACTGCACTGCAGCCTGGGTGACAGAGTGAGACTGTATTTTTAGAAACAAACCAAACAGAATTGCAAGAGACTCAGAATAACCAAAACAATCCTAACAAAGAATAAAGTTGGAGGACTCATGTCTCGTTTTCAAAACTTACTACAAAGCAATGATAATCAAGTCAGTCTTTCAGTCTGGTATTGGCATAAAGACAGACATAAAGGCCAACGGAATAGAACTGAGAATCCAGAAATAAATCCATGTCTATGGTTAAGTAATTTTCAACAAGGGTGCCAAGACCATTCAATGGGGAAGAACAGTCTTTTCAACAAATGGTGCTAAGACAACATGCAAAAAATGAAGTTGGAACCTTATCTCACACCATATGCAAAAAAATTAAGTAAAAATCTATCAAAGACCTAATAAATATATCAAAAATCCAGATTTAAGAGCTAAAACTATAAAATTCTTTGCTATGATCTGAATGCTTGTGTCCCCCCAAAATTCATATGTTGAAGTTTAATCACCAACGTGATGGTATTAGGAGGTGGGACCTGTGGGATAATCATGCCTAATTTTTTTATTTTTTGTAGAGATGGGGTCTTGCTGTTGCCAGGCATGGTGCATGCTTGTAGTCCCAGGGAGGCTTAGGCAGGAGGATGGCTTGAGCCAGGAGTTTGAGTCATTTAACCATTTTGAACCTATAAAATGGAGACATCATCTGTCCAATCCATCTCAAAGGTCTGAAGCGAGTACCAAACAAGACAGTAGATGCCAGATTGTTTTATAAACTACAAAACAATATATAAAGATTATTATTAGCATGTGCCTGGCACAAATGTGTTCAATAAATGTTTGTGAAATGAATTGATAAATATTTCAAACATTCCTGCACTACAGATCAATGAGAACTCTAGTTACGTTTATTTCATACGATGTAGAAAGACTTACCTGTTTATATCAACACCACTGGTTTAGTGATGATTTGATTTTTAAATTCATAGATTGTCAAAATGTTTTTTACCTATTGTTCCTCCTGTTCTTTTTTTTTTTAGGGGGAGGGCAGAGTCTCGCTCTGTTGCCCAGGCTGGAGTACAGTAGGGTCATCATAGCTCACTGCAACCTCAAGCTTCTAGGCTCCAGCAATCCTCCAGCCTCAGCCTCCCAAGAAGCTGGGACTACAGGTGTGTGCCACTGTGCTCAGCTAATTTTTTTAAATTATTTTTTGGTAGAGACGGGGTCTCGTTATGTTCCTCCAGCTGGTCTCAAACTCCTGGCCTCAAGTGATCCTCCTGCCTTGGCCTCCCAAAGTGCTATGATTACAGATAAGGGCCAGTGTGCCTGGCTCATGCTCTGACTTTTAATAATTTTTCCGCCTATTGGTACTTCCACCAGATGGTGAACAGAAAAGAAAGAATTAACAAACTGTGGATTAGTCAGTTTTGCAAGTTTAAAACAAATTTTAATTATATGAGTACATTAAAGTTGTATATATTTAATTACAAGTTTTGATTTTTTGTTTTTGTGACAGAGTCTCCCTATATCATCCAAGCTGGTCTTGAACTCCTGGCTTCAAGTAATTCTCCTGCCTAAGCCTCCTGAGTAGCTGGGATTATAGGCATGAGCCACAGCACCTGGCTTAATTGCAAGTTTTTATTAGTGTCAATAAAGGCTATAAAAAGGTGGATGCTACTGGCCAAAAATTGTGACTTTTGTGTCTCTGACTTCAATATCTATTGATACTGGCTACATCTTCAGGCCAAAAAAGAGTAAAAGTTTAGGTACATTCTTGGGGAAAGGAAAAAGTAAAAGATTATAATTTCAGTAAAATACTATCAACTTCATTCTTTGCTTTTATAGATAGAAAGGGTGCTTCAGGACAGTGCTCCACCAAGGGTAAGCCACTGATCCTAAAAATGCTTCTTTTACTGATTTAAGTGGTAACATATTTCACTAGACATCTCTGACAGCAGTGATTTATAATGAAGATGATGTAGGAGGCTGATTGCAATGCCCTCTGGTGGTTTAAAGGTTTCTTCCTATCTATAACAGCAAAATTAAAAAAAAAAATGAAGCCATTTTCTATCAAATAGGGCTTATTTATAAATTAAAGTATCAAAAAAGATAAACTGCAGGCCGGGTGCGGTGGCTCACGCCTGTAATCCTAGCTCTCTGGGAGGCTGAGGCGGGCGCGGATTGCTTGAGCTCAGGAGTTCGAGGCCAGCCTGAGCAACAGCGAGACCCCGTCTCTACCAAAAATAGAAAGAAATTAATTGGACAGCTAAAAATATATATGGAAAAAATTAGCCGGGCATGGTGGCGCATGCCTGTAGTCCCAGCTACTCGGGAGGCTGAGGCAGTAGGATTGCTTTAGCCCAGGAGTCTGAGGTTGCTGTGAGCTAGGCTGACGCCACAGCACTCACTCTAGCCAGGGCAACAAAGTGAGAGTCTGTCTCAAAAAAAAAAAAAAAAAAAAGAAACATAAACTGTAAAAGTCATCTTTGATTTCCATACCCATCATAAACATAAAGCATTTCTATAGAGATACTTTGTCCAGTATAATCCCAAGGTACATGATTATTAATAAAATGATTCATAGAAAGTCCTTGCCTTCTAGAACTTGCCATCTAACAAAGGCACATAAAGTAGGAAGCTATGTAGACATGGAATCAAAGCCTGAAGGAGAGAACTGTGGAAGGTACATGGGCTTTGGAATCTCTGTAGGAGGATTAAATAGGATTATACAAGTAGAGTGCCTAGTATGGCAAGTGGTGCATAGGAGGCGCTCAAGAAATGGTAACTACTATTATTATGCTTTAGTATGTGATGTTCCATGGTCTCAGCTACCTGTTGGAAGAAGACTAATTTCCAGCTGTAAACTCCTATAATGTTTACATTTTTTTTTTTTTTTTTTGAGACAGACTCTCACTCTGTTGCCCAGGCTAGAGTGTCGTGGCGTCATCCTAGCTCACAGCAACCTCAAACTCCTGGGCTCAAATGATCCTCCTGCCTCCGCCTCCCGAGTAGCTGGGACTAAAGGCACGCACCACCATGCTCGGCTAATTTTTTCTATATATTTTTAGTTGTCCAATTAATTTCTTTCTATTTTTAGTAGAGACGGGGTCTTGCTCTTGCTCAGGCTGGTCTTGAACTCCTGAGCTCCAACGATCCACCCACCTCAGCCTCCCAGAGTGCTAGGATTACAGGCGTGAGCCACCACGCCGGCCAAACATTTACTTTTGATATGCTTCATTTAACTCTATTTCATGACACTGTTGTGAGAATTAAATGACAAAGCACTTAGCTCAGTCCTTGGTATACAATGCCCTGGTTCCCCATCACACTCAGAATGCAGTGCAGCTTGCCAAAGCGAAGGTGAAGAGAGGAAAAAAATGTTCGCATAGTCCAATGTGACAGTGAACATAAGGATTAGATAGGATGAAGTTTTAATTTAATAACATAGTATCACAGTACACAAACACTGTGAACCAGCAACTGAATTCCTGGAAATTTTTCTTAAAGAGATACTCAGAAAAGTGTAAAAGGATCCATATACTAAGGATTTTATCACCAAATTATTTATAATAGCAAAAAATTAGAAACAACTTAGAAGTCCATTAATGGGAGTCTAAATAATGATACATTCATATAATGCAATTCTATGCAGCAACTAAAATTAGCACATAGATATTTACTGACATTAAATTATATTTGAGATAAAAAAGTTACAGAATTAGCCAGTTTGATTCTTTTAAAAAAACCCTTCCACTCCCACTGCTTTACTTGAGTAACAATAAAGAAAAATCCTTATCTATAAATACATCTGCCTATGTATACATTTAAACAAGTCTGAAAATAGATATACTGAAATATTAGCAGTGATTTCTAGGCAGTAGGAATATAGAAATATATATATATATCCTCATTCTCTTTATTCTTCTTTTCTATATTTTCTGAAATTTTTATGACTGTATTATTTAAGGAAATATATATTATATATTAAGGAAATAAATATTATAAGGAAAAAAGGTCTAAAGCTAAAATAAAAAATTTAACCATTTAGAAAATATAGATAGCTCCAAGTAGCATGAAACAGTAAAAGATTATTGAGTAAAACATCAAGATGTCTAAATTTTTTTTTTAAATTAATTTTTTGTTTTTAGAGATAGGATTCTTGCTCTGTTGCCTGGGTTATAACGTAGTGGCATGATCCTAGCTCACGGCGGCCCCGATCTTCTGGGCTCAAGTGATTGACCGGCCTCAGCTTCATGAGTTGCTGGGATTATAGGCATGAGCCACTGCACCTGGCTGAATTCCCGTTTTAGACTCCCAATCCTTTCTTATGTGACCTGAGGCAGAACTGTGTCTCAATTTCCTACCTACAGTATAAGTAATATAATAAATCTCACAATACAGAGAATAAAATGAGAATGAGTACATTACCAAAAAAAAAAATCTATAAATGCTACACCTGTAAGATAGTTGCAAATTAAAAAAATAAATAAAGAGGACTTTCTCAATTTTTAAATTCTCACTACTTTTATAATTTTTTTTTTTTTTTTGAGACAGAGTCTCACTGTGTTGCCCGAGCTAGACTGCGTGGCGTCATCCTAGCTCATAGCAACCTCCAACTCCTGGGCTCAAGCGATCCTCCTGCCTCAGCCTCCCGAGTAGCTGGGACTACAGGCATGCGCTACCATGCCCAGCTAATTTTTTCTATATATTTTTAGTGGTCCAATTAATTTCTTTCTGTTTTTAGTAGAAACGGGGTCTCACTCTTGCTCAGGCTGGTCTCAAACTCCTGAGCTCAAACAATCTGCCGCCTCGGCCTCCCAGAGTGCTAGGATTATAGGCGTGAGCCATCGTGCCCGGCCTATAATTTTTAATATAACAACAAATGCAAAATATTCAGATAAAAACTCAACTAGTTTCACCACATGGTACTGGGAAAACTAGATATTCACATGCAAAAGGATGAAGTTAGACCCTTACCTAGCACCATATATAAAAATTAACTCAAAATGGAATCAAAGACCTTTAGGCCTAAAACTATAAAACTCTTAGGAAAAAATATAGGGCAAAAGCTACACAACATTGGATTTGGCAAAGATTTCTTGAATATGACACCAAGGCACAGGCAACAACAACAAAAAATAGACAAATTGGACTTCAGGAAAATTTAAAAACTTTGTGCATAAAAAGACACCATCCTACAGATGATACCGCCGCATTCTAGCCCAGGTGACAGAGTGAGACTCTGTCTTGAAAAAAAAAAAAAAGACACTATAATCAGAGTAAAAAGTCAACCCGCAAAATGGGAGGAAATATTTGCAAATCATGTATCTGATAAGAGATTAATATCTAGAGTATACAAAGAATTGCTAAAACTCAGCAACAAAAAACCAAACAACTCAATTCAAAAACAGGCAAATAACTTGAATAAACATTTCTCTGAAGAAGATATACAAATGGCCAGTAAATACAGGAAAAGATGCTCAATATCACTAATCATTAGGGAAATGCAAATCAAAACTACAATGAGATACTACTTCATACCCACTAGGATGGCTACTATTGAAAAAACAGAAAATAACAAGTGTTGACAAGAATGCAGAGAAATTAGAACACTTAGGCACTATTGGTGGAAATATAAAATGGTGCAACTACTGGTGGAAAATAGTATGGTGATTCCTCAAAAAGTTAAAAATAGAATTACCATATGATTCAACAATTTTATTTCTGGGTATGTACCTAAAAGAATTGAAAGCAGGGTCTCAAAGATATTTTTGTACACCCATGTTCATAGCAGCACTATTCACAATAGCTAAAACATGGAAGCAACCCAAATGTCCATCAATGGATGAATGAATGTATAAGGAAAATATGGTATACAACACAATGGAATATTTACTATTCAACTTTAAAAAAAAAGGAAATCCTGACATACGTTACAACACAGACAAGCCTTCAGAATATTATCCTAAGTGAAATAAGCCAGTCACAAAAGGACAAATACTGTATAATTCCACTTACATGAAGTACTTAGTACAGTCAAGATCATAGAGACATACTATGGTAGTTGCCAGGAGCTGGGGGAAGGAGGAAATGAGGTGTTAGTGTTTAATGAGTATTCATTTATTTATTTTTTGAGACAGAGTCTTGTTCTGTGCCCAGGCTAGAGTGCAGTGGAGTCATCATAGCTCGCTGCAACCTCAAATTCCTGGGCGTAAGTGATCCTCTTGCCTCAATCTCCTGAGAAGCTAGGACTACAAGCATGTGCCACCATGCCTGGCTATTTTTAAAAATTTTTCTAGAGAAGAAATTTTTCTTGCTATGTTGCTCAGGCTGGTCTCGAACTCCTGGCCTCAAGCAATCCTCCCTCCCAGGTCCCACTCCTGGCCTCCCAAAGTGCTAGGATTACAGGTATGAGCCAAGCAACCCGGCTATAATTTGCAATTTCTTAGAATAGGAATTTACAATTTAATAAGGTCCTCCATATGACAGCCATGTAGTGAACCACCTACTTGGCTGGCCATTTACTCTGCCAACAGCTCCTACAGCAACTAAAGCAAAGCAATAATGAGGTACACATGAAACAATTACATAAATAATACTATTAGAGTAGATAATTTTGGTGATTCCAATTAAGCAAAGAATAACGATTCTTTAAAGGTTAAAAAAGCCAACTGACTAGTAAAATAAAGTATACTTCAAAAAAATGTGAACTAATTAATCTGAGGAAAAGAAATTTAAAAAACTGATAATCAACCAAGAAAATACCAGAGGTACAAGAATTCTAAAAATATGTAAATTTTTAATTAACAAATAGATCAATCTGAGTGAAGAAAGGTCAGAACTGTCTTTAGGCAGAAATACTCATGCAACAACTGCGGACCTACTCTGATCAAGACACTCTGCTGCTTGATGAAGACTCATTTCCTGCCCTAAAAACACTTGGTGTCTAGGGGAAGACAGATACAGACAGACTGCTGTAATCCAAAAATGCAATGTAGTAGGTACAATAATGGACATATGCACAAAATATTATGGGAATACAAACAAAGGCCTTTGAGGTGAGTGGGAGCAAAGCTCCAGAAAGGCTTCAGAAGCAGCAGAAGCCTGATCTGAGCAGGAATTCACTAAAAGTAGTAGGAAGAGATTCCTGACAGACCAGAAAGCATAAACAAAGGCACGGAGACAAGAAATAGCATGCATTCAAGGACACAGAGGCCACAAGAATCATGTTGGGGTATAGACAGCTCATTATAGAAAGAATTACATGTCTTCGATCATATGCCCTCCCTAGGTTGTAAAAGGGAGCCACATACTGGCTTAGACAGCTTACTTTTAAGGACATCTGAAGGATGTAGTGTGACAGTGTAAAGGGTTTTGAAGTCAGCCTTAATTTCAAATCCTGACCCCTGCTCATGAAGTGTGTGACTCTTAAGCCTCAGCTACCTCACCTGTTATGGGAATGAACCTTATACACGTGGAGTTGTTACAAGGATATCAAGATGTATGTAAATCAGTTGTGACTGGCAGTCAGTAGGCATTCAACACATGAAAGCTCCATTACCAATTCTCATGTTCTATAATTAGTTCCAAACTGAGTTCTTCCCTTTCAATGTCATTACAAATTGAACCTCATTTGCAGGGTCCCACAGTTTACTGCCCAGTATATACCTGTCACACATTTTTTTAAACATCTCTTCTTCTGAGTGCCATGCTACTGTCCCTCCTTTTCCCTGACCCTCACATCATCTCCTTATTTCTCTGTTACTCTCTATCTTTAAATAGTAATTTTATTTCTTTTCTTTTCCCACTCTGTCCCTAGAAAACCTTTTCCTTGTCCATTAAGTCCTACTGAACATACTTTTCAGGGGGCACCATTTGCCCCACAAAGATTAGCATTATCCAAGGCTCTTTCATTTATACAGTGATAAAAACTCTGCAGGGCCTCAATCAGCCAGCCACACTTATTGCATACATAAATACCCTACAAATAAGCCTTCATATACGTTTGGTATTCTGGGGACATTCAACACTGCTAGGTAAGTAATTCACTTGCCCAGAGAAGAGTTCTCCTTAGATGCATGGTATCTGGATCCTGAAGTCACTATTCTTTAGCTTTTGAAAAAAGCCAAGGTGAGTCACTAGCTCAGCCAGTGACTTTCTGACATTAAGCCAGTTCATGTTTTACTGATTAACTGATAAATGTTTGGGAGACTTAATTTGAATACTTAAAAAAACATAAAATTACTGGATTTGGCCTATCTTTTGAGACGATACACCAAAAGGCTCCCAGAAATGTTCACAATTCAAATGAATGGGCCGGGTGCGGTGGCTCACGCCTGTAATCCTAGCACTCTGGGAGGCTGAGGCGGGCGGATTGTTTGAGCTCAGGAGTTCAAGACCAGCCTGAGCAAGAGGAGATCCCGTCTCTACTAAAAATAGAAACAAATTAATCGGACAACTTAAAATATATAGAAAAGGCATGGTGGTGCATGCCTGTAGTCCCAGCTACTTGGGAGGCTGAGGCAGAAGGATTGCTTGAGCCCAGGAGTTTGAGGCTGCTGTGAGCTAGGATGACGCCACTCTAGCCCAGGCAACACAGTGAGACTCTGTTCCAAAAAAAAAAAAAAAAAAGAATGGAAAAGGAAAATCTGTCCCAAAGTAAAATCTAGTTGATTTTCTTGGTTTCAATGGCATTTACTAAGCACCTACATATGTCATATACTATGCCAGATGCTTTCACTTATCTGTATCTTTTATTTAATCCTCAGAACAGCCTTGAGAAGTAATCATTTCTATTTGACAGATAAAGACAATCTCAGAAAGGTTAAGTGATTTATTTGTCTGTGGCCACAATGCTATTAAGCGCTAGAATGAACACTGGGACCAAGTCTGGCTCAAAATCCAGAGTGCCTTCCACTAGACCACAGTTACATCTATTCAAACAGCCATACCCTTAATCAATAATAATAATAATGATGATGATGATGATAACAGTTGTTCACATTTATCTAGCTCTTCTCATATGGCAAGCACTGTGCTTAGCAATTTATGTATATGATCTCATTTAATCCTCACAATCACCTATGAGGTAGGTTTACCAAGACCTCCATTTCACAGTTGAGGACAGTTGAGTTTCATAAAATATCTCATAAAAGTTCAGTAATTGCTTTGTTCCTACAGATGGTAAAGAGTAGTGCCAGAGGTTGAACCTAGATTTGCCTAATTCCAGAACCCATTCTCTTAATCATTACACTAGACTGCAGGAAACTCGACTCTAGCCTGGCTCCAAAGAGGCAAGTCATCTGATAGTTCTGTCACAATTTCCTAGTTAATTAAATGGGATGTTGCTACTTGTCCCTACCTATTTCACAGAGATACCGGAATTATAAAATGAGAAAGTGTATAAGCTTTGAGAAGGGAAATTGCTATATAAATCTATGCACTGTCTTAAGTTTCACTCAGCTCTTCCCTAGCCCATGGTCATAGAGGGATTTAGCTGACATCATTAGCTCTCCAACATCCTCTGAAGTGGGCAGTATTATTACCTCCACTTATCAAAGAGCTGAAGCACAAGGTGATGACATAATTTGCTAGTTGGTGGCAGAGCTGGGAATAAAACCCAAGATTTCTAACTCCCACTGAATATGTTCTTATGATAAATCCTATTTCTGTATTTTATACTGAACTGTATAATAGACGAGGGTAGAAATATTACAGTATCTGCTTCAAAACAGATGAAATACTTACAGAAATTAAATTTCCAACTGCAGTGACCCTAATATAATTTCTAAAGTTCTTAATCTGCATATTCTAGAGAAATTGCACAAAGAATCAAAAAGAAAAATTTTCTATTTCTTTAGTATGGACTTCAGCTCTTTAGTTTTCTCAAACAATTTATTATTAACCAAAGGTTACCAAACTAGGTGAGTGGCTACCTATTATACTTTCAACTAGTGAGTCTATAAACTACCTAAGGAACATAAAACCTCCTGAAAGAAAATTAAAACAAAGAAAAAAGAAATAAAAAAGAAAAAAGTCATTACATCAAGACACTGAAAGAAAATTAAAAAATGAAAAAAATAATGTAAGAAAAACCTCAATGTTAGATTTTTTTCTCCTAAAATCAGAAAAAAGAAGCATCAAATACATTCTCACATCATAAACACCAATGTAGCTATATGAGTTGGAAATTATTCCAGCAACTCACAATACTCTGAGCTCAAAATTCAAATTTCAAAGCAAACAGCATAATAAAAACAGTAACAAAACTACACATGCACTTTTATGATCATTCTTCTCCTGTACAGAAAGATAATAGTTTTGTGCTTCCCACCCAAGGTCCGCCACAGACACACACAAAACTTAAAGTAAAATAAAAAGCAGTAAAAACAATTTTGTCTTCAATTCTCTGGTTTAAATAGGGATGAATGCTCAGTTTTGTTCCCAGATTATTCACTCTTGCTAATTTATATATATACATATTTTGTGATGGAGTCTCACTCTGTCACCCAGGCTGGAGTGCAGTGGCACGATCATAGCTACCTGCAGCCTCAAACTCCGGGGCTCAGGTGATCCTCTTGCCTCAGACTCCAGAGTCTCTAGGATTACAGGTGTGAGCCACTGTGCCCAGTTTAATTTTTATTTTCTAGAACAACACAATGATCTTTCAATTACTACTAGTTTAATAACCATATATTTTGAAATTACCACCGGGTCTAAAGAGGGGAAATAAGAGAAAGAAATTTCCACTCTGAAAACTGAACTAAATCCTAAATAATGAAATATTTCATTATTATTTCCTCTGACTGACTCATGGACTTTATTTTTTTTTTGAGATGTCTAAATCTACTCCTAGCTACATGATAAAAGTCCTACCACCTTAACAATATGATATGAGGTGAAAGCAAATGACAAGATAGGTAGGACTCCTACATGTTTTCAGAGGTCTTTTTAATACATTAGTCTATCGTTCCTTTGAGAACTATCTTTACCTTGGTTTCTATGATCAAAACCAATCACTTCTTCTGTTGGCTCAGGGGCCTGAACTTTAGTATGGATATGAATCACCCGAGGATCTGCTTAAACTGTAGAGTATGAATCACAAGGTTTGGGCTGCATGTAAGCAAGCTCTCAGCTGATGGCAATGTTAATGTCTGATGGACCACACTTTCAGCAGGACTCCAAGGAAGGTTTCCAAATGAAATAACCTCAATTAGATGTTTATTCTCAAAACATACATCCTATGCCAAGAGTTTATAAAGGGAGATAATATCCCGGAGTTTTATGATTTTTACCATCTGGCTGCAAACCCAATGTAGTACCTTAATAGAGAGCAACTTTTCAAGAATGTCTTCTGTGCTGACAATTTATTGGGGCTTGACTGATTGGGGCCCGTATGGATGGACATAAAACCTCAAGCCTTTTGTAACCAAAGAGTTGATTCAAAATAAATATTTTAAAAATGATGTCAAACACTAATGAACAAGTGACATTTATAAATAGTTTATAAGAGAATCATTTGAGATTAATAATTTTCATTTCACCACAAAATAAACAGCTCATGTATTAAAAAAGACACCTGTCCTTAAGCAGGAGAAAAAAAAGCCCAACAAAAATAAAGTCATACCCATGGCACAGTCATAATATTACTTTTAGTGAGGAAAATACCAAGATTAAGACATACAAAAATATCTGAGGAGAATTGCATGTTACTAAGTTTGTCCTAAAACCTAGGGAAGAGTTCAGGGAAAGAGAACAGGTGGTATATTTAAGAAAAATTGAAATAGAAAGATTATACATGAGAGCAAAATAGTCCACTCCCCTTAAGAAAACCAATAAACCTCCACAAACTTTCATTTTTAGGTTTTCAATAATATTTTCTTTTTATATTAGTCCAACCACCACCCCAAAATCCAACCAGCCATTATAAAAACTAAAGTGGCAACAGTCTCAGCTGGCTATACTCCTTAGATGCCTTTCAAGCCAGTGAGGGTAAAATTTGTGGTGGAGGGAGTCAGAGTAAAAGGAAAATTGCTTCTCTTCACTCAGAAGGGAACTCCCCATCTCCAGCATCTTCCATACTTCCCACTGGGAGGCGTGTCAGTGCTTGCCTGCACTCTTCAGCCCCATAACTG
>CAUYSK010084721.1:0-11755 GCA_963575035.1 Avahi laniger
CCTGCTTAATACCAGGCTGGGAGCTTCCCTGCGGGCCAGGTCTATCACACATTTTACACGTGGGAACACAGAGGCCAGGGTGGGGGAGATACACGCGCTGAGGTCCCAAACAGCAGGAAATGGCGGTGGGATTGGAACTCACAAGCACATACCCAGCACGTGGGGGGTCAGGGCAGGAAAGAAGGCCAGCCACTCCCTCACACTCACTTCTGGGCCCCTCACCGAAATTTCAAGTAACCTACCATTTAATGGGTTTTCAGAAGAAACGTCTTTTTTTTTTTTTTTTTGAGACAGAGTCTGGCTCTGTTGCCTGGGCTAGAGTGCCGTGGCGTTAGCCTACCTCACAGCAACCTCAAACTCCTGGGCTCAAGCGATCCTCCTGCCTCAGCCTCCCGAGTAGCTGGGACTACAGGCATGCGCCACCATGCCCGGCTAATTTTTTCTATATATATATTTTTAGTTGTCCAGTTAATTTCTTTCTATTTTTTAGTAGAGACGGGGTCTCGCTCTTGCTCAGGCTGGTCTCGAACTCCTGACCTTGAGCGATCCACCTGCCTTGGCCTCCCAGAGTGCTGGGATTACAGGCGTGAGCCACCGTGCCCGGCCTGCTTTGATTTTTAAAACAGAGTTCATTTCCTATGAGTTTACTAAGAAATAGAATGCCAAATACGGTTGAAAACACTCAAGAGTTAATCATAAAATATTAAACTATGTGCTACCTGATTAACAAGTTCTTAAACTTCTGGTCACATACAGATTATTCACTCAAACTCTCCCATCACCTTCTAGGCTTACCCACATCTGAGACAATCTTGGCATAGTTGTTTTCTCTATGTCTATATAAAATACATAGTTTTTAGGACTTAAAGCTGTGTCATCACATAAATTCAATCAGTTCTAAAATTTGACTCAATTAAGAAGCTAAATAAAAAATGATACTGATCAGATTCAGGATATCATCATCTTTGAAGTTCACATGCATTATTAATGTCCATTCGTTAATCATATTTGATGATTCAAAGATTTGCCAAAGGTATATTTTACAACTAATTCACCTTCCAACACAGATGCCTGGTCTTGGATAGACTGATTTTCTGCAGATAAAATGTAAAAGTTACTTAAACAATATTACTGAAGACATTCTAAATTCTACTTCTCCTTTTATAATTGCTTCTTTTCCATCAGCCCTCAGAAAGAGCAAACTAGTTTTATATGGGAACAAAACTTACTTTTTAACCAAATCACATGAAATGTCTTCTATCTAATTAAGAAATTAATCAGTTTTTGGATAAAGTGAATTTATTTAAGTTGTGTCAGATCCACTAACTCTTAAATATCACTTTTTTCTCTTACTGTGCTATCTCTTTTAAGAGAAAATTTTATCCCTTCCTACTTAAAATAACAGTATCTCCCTAATTGTTTGCATAGATTGTTTTTCTAGTATTTGACCAATGAAGCTCAGGAATATCACCAACGTAACTTGAACACAGAATTACCATTTGATCTAGCAATTCCACTTCTAGGTATATACACAAAAGAATTGAGAGCAGGGACTCAAACAGGTATTTGTACACCCATGCTCATCATCGCGGCACTGCTGACAACAGCCAAAATGACCATCAGCAGATGAATGGATAAACACCATATGGTACATACAATGGAATATTATTGTTTTAAAAAGGAAAGAAATTCTGACACATGCTACAACATGAATGAATTCCGAAGACATTTTATACCAAGTGAATTATGCCAGACACAAAAGGACAAATGTTACAAGATTCTACTTAAATGAGATACCTGGAATAGTCAAAAACATAGAGACAAAGTAAAACAGTGGTTACCAGAGGTTGTGGGGAATGAAAGTTATTGTTTAACGGGTACAGTTTCAGCATGGGATGATGAGAAAGTTCTGCAGATGAACGGAAATAATACATTTTGTGTGTATTTATATACAGTAGTTATATTTGGGTGGTAGAATTACAGGTAACTTTTATTTTATTCCTAAGACTATTTTGAATCTTTCGAAATACTTCCTACAGTGAAAAATTAATAAAAATCAAGGGAAATTAATTTTAAAAATGAATATGGCACGTCACTGGATACCATAGACGCTTATCCACCTTAGTGTAGATATTAATCCTCCACATAATCTTTGGGGAAGGAAGAAGGAACTGCTGTCGCACATGCGGGGGCGGAGCTGCACCCCTTCCTTACGTCAATCCCACTGCTCACTGGGAACCCTCTCAGGTGCTCTTGCAGGAGGATAATGGTGGAAGCTACGCACTGGCTAACAGACTTTTCAGCGGACTCAGAGAAAAATATAGTGCCGATGGCATGGAGACTTTTGGCTAGAAGATAATTCAAGATGGAGAGAATAGAGCATCCCTGTCAACCGTACATGCCTTCTCTTTCCCTATAAGCCTAGCATATCGCACTTTTTAAAAAAGTGTCACAAAATTAAAAATTAATACTTAGAAAGACACGGATCCTTGAAGTCATTTTCCATTGACACAAGATAAAACAGAATTACCCAAAGAGAGTAAAGAAGGCTACTGCATGCTCCTTTTCTGTACTTGAATGGTACCATAATATGACTAAGGAATATTTATGAAAATTTTTTTAAAAATTCAGAATACTGGAGGGAGGTGAGAAGGTGATATAAAAAAAAAGAAAAAATCAGAATACTGGTTTACGAAAATATGCAATATTATTCCCCTTTAAGACTCTTCTATGTGAGAATTTCCTGTTGTTTCAAAGTCAATAATGTTCACTCCGAGACAGCCCCATGATAGCCTGAAGGTGTACGATTCTAGGGGCTTCATATTTGACAGTGCTCTCTCCCTGAGAAATACGCACACATTAAACCAGGGACCCCTCCTCCCTTTAAAAAAAGGGACAGGAAGTATCCCATTTACCCAAGACGGTAAGACAGGGCAAGCATCGTGCTGTCCGGCACTGCCATCGTGGAAATGCACCGCGCTCTCCTAACTTGGGCTGTTACCACCTCCCACTTAGAGTCCCGACAGAGCCGCTGTCTGTGCCGCTCGCTCTGCTGTGGCCCACAGTCTACCCTGCAAGGCTGTCTCCAGACTGATCTCCCTCAAGTACCACTTTGACTACACCACTCAGCAGCTCAAAATACTTCACTGGAAACTTTTTTGTAATTGTGTGAAGTAGTTAATACAAACTTCTTGCCCTGGCACTAACTCTCTCCAAAATTTGGCCCAAATACGAATTTTATGTTCTAATTTATAACAGAGTTATCTGCTGTTCACTAGACATACGCTGTCCCTTTCTCCCTCGCTACTTCCGTCTGGGATAATTCTGATTGTAGACTAAACAGGTCCTCATTACGAATTTACTGAATGTTTTATTGATTGCAACATTAGTTTCTCTCAGCCCTGGGCACGTAATTTTGTGGTTCACTAACCGAGGGCTTGAAAACCTGTAGTGTCTGACAGACATTATCCACTGGACAACTGGAATTTTTAAATCCTGAACAAAATCATGATCTAAAACACATTAGAACGAAGATAAACTTTTCAGTCACAATTATGTATATAACCTAAGCAAAATTTTTAGGAAATCCAAAAATAAAATATGGCAAAGTTGTAACTATTGATTAGAATATAGAGCACTGTTAACATGCAAGAGGGAACAAAGCAGCTAGGCATGGTACATGCTGAACACTGAAAAACGTCTGTTTGCTTCTTCTTTCTATTAGTCACTCTGTTTCTCAGCCAGGTTAGGAGAGTCTGTTATTCGGCATACAAAGAAAGAATAATCTCATGGCACTTTGCCTAAGGAGAAAAAAATACCCATGCGAATAATTTAACTTAGATTATAAAGTAACGAATGCCTAGAATGGTGTTGCCAGCTGATTTCTTTAATTCCAGTGCTGAGAGCTTTCTACTACTTACATTGGGACTAGACTACCTGGTATAGAAGAACGCACATGGGCTTTGAAGACTCAGACCTGCGTTTGTATCTCAATTTGGAGAATATCACTGTGCGATCCTGAGAACATTACATAACTCCTAAGAAACTCAGTTTCCTCATCTGCAATTATTAAAGAAATAATTATTACTGTTTCTCAGGGTTGTAAGACTTACCTAAGAAAACATATAATAAGTAGAACTTGTCCAACATTAGCAATAAATGTCAATTCCCTTCCCTACTTCCCTGGACCACTTTTTAAGTGGGAACACACCTGAACCCATGCTACCTGTTTCACTCAAGAACTCTGATTATTATCCAGCTATTCAGCACGGATACTGTCTTCATCCATCCAAGTTTAAAAAGGTCATTTCTGGAACTCTACAAATGAATTAGCACTCCTCTCTAAAACATCACACTATTGAAGTATCTGTAGTGTATTATTGAAATTTTATTTGGGTAGTTAAGGGTGATGCATATAATGTGTGTGTGTGTTTTTGGATGAGTTAACAATAGGGATGTGGTTAGTTCTTAGGGTACACACCTGTACAGCATGTTAGCGTACCGAATACTGCAGGGAGCTGTGACACAGTGGTGAGCATTTGTGTATTTAAACGTATCTGAACACGGAAAAGGTACACTCACCATGAAGGGACCTTGAGAGATTGAAGTTGTTCTGGGTGAGTCAGTGAGTGAATGTGAGGCCCAGGACATTACCATACACTACCGTAGATTTTATAAATACTGTACACTTAGGCTACACTACATTTCACTATATTTCTTTAAAAATTTTTTTCTTTCTTTAATAATAACTTAACCTTATTGTACTATAATCTTTTTACTTTATAAACTCTTTTTTAACTTTTTGACTCTTTTGTAGTAACAGCTTAAAACATACCTTGTGTATAGCTGTACAAAAATATCTTCTTTCTTTCTCTATTGAATTTTGTTTTTTTTTTTTTTACTTCTTCGATTTTTTTGTTAAAAACTAAGACACAAAGACACACATCAGCCTAGGCCTATATGTGGTCAGGATCATCAATATCACTTTCCTCCACCTCCACATCTTGTCCCACTAGAAGGTCTTCAGGGACAGTAACACACAGGCAGCAGTCATCTCCTATGGTAACGACGCTGCTTTCTAGACTACCTCCTATAGGACCTGCCTGAGGCTGTTTAACAACCTTTTTTTTTTTAAAATAAAGTAGAAGGAGTACACTTTAAAATGATTTTAAAAAGTATAGTAAAGTAAATATAAAACCAGTAATAGATGTTTATTATCAAGTATTATGTACCATACATAATTGTATGTGCTATACTTTTATATGACTGGCAGAACAGTAGATTTTTTACACCTGTGTCACCACAAACACGTCGGTAATGCATGCTGCATTATGATGTTAGGGTAGCTATGATGTCACTAGGCTATTGGAATTTTTCAGCTCCATTATAATCTTATGGGACCATTGTCATATATGCAGTCTATCACTGACCAAAACTTTGTTATGCAGCACATGACTGTGTATCAGAGTAGGGGGAAGGAAATGTGTGTGTAATTCTGGGATCAACTATCCATGTGACTTTAAGAGCAGTAACATTTAATATTTTATATTCATATTTATAAAGTCATATTATTAAAAAGAATACATCCGTGATAGATCCTTTTTTTTTTTTTTTTGAGACAGGGTCTCGCTTTGTCGCCCTGGGTAGAGTGCAGTTGCATCATCATAGCTCACCGCAACCTCAAACTCCTGGGCTCAAGTGAACCTCTTGTCTCAGACTCCCCAGTAACTGGATCTATAGCTGCATACCACGATGCCGGCTTATTTTTCTATTTTTAGTAGAGACACGTTCTCACTTTTGCTCAAACTGGTCTTGAACTCTTGAGCTCAAGCAATCCTCCTGCCTCGGCCTCCCAGAGTGTTAGGATCACAGGCATGAGCCACAGCACCCAGCCCGATAGATCCTATTTTATTAAGTACTTTTATTAATTAAAGTTACTGTTTACACATAAAAGGAGGGAAATATATACTGGACTCCCCCAGGACAACTTCAGTATTAAGAGTAGAGCAAGTGTCATCTTATCTTTTTTGCCCCTCTAGTTCGAAACCATCGGTTATGAACTGAAAAGAGAACTGCTTTTAAGTACTAAAATGCAGAGAGCTCTAATTTTAAGTGAGATTGTCTATAAAACTGTAGCTAACTTTTTTAAAAAGTGCTTACTCTATGGCAGTAATTTCTTCCTAAAGTCTTTGAATGTATTAATGCATTCAATCCTCTTAGTGAGTAGGTACTAGTCTTGTTCTCTGAGAAAACTGATGCTTAAGAAGTTAAGTAACTTACTCAAGATCACACAGCTAGAAGCAGTGACGCTGGGATACAAACCTAGGCAGTCTAATTCCAAAGCTGCGTTCTTGACCGCTATGTCAGCAGTTCGACCCCATGTGATTCTTTTTTTATAACACGGACTTTTGAGGCCCCTTTTACTATCCACAAGTGAAAATCAAACAATATAACCTACTCATAAAAATTAACATAATACATAATGTTCACACTGTAACACAAACGAGTGATAAAAAGAATTTATAAAATGTGTATTTCACTACCATAAAAAATGATAGGTAAGTGAGGTGATGGATCTGTTAATCAGCTTTATTTAGTCATTCCACGTTGTATACATATATCAAAACGTCACACCGCATCCCATAAACGTATACAATTATGATGTCAGGCAAAAATATTAATAAAAATGTATATTTCACTATAAAAATATTTATAAAATTATGATATTAATTAGAAATGTTCAGGTACAACTACACTAGTAGACCAAAAAAAAAAAAAGCCTAAAAATTTACTAACTGCCTGAGAGGGCAGCGCTGCCCTGCTGGGGAATCACTGTGCTACCACCGTACACTCTCTTTCTATTGTCTTACATGTTCTTTGTTGGACTTGTATTTTCTCACTTTTTTCCTTTGCTAAACATATCAAGATCACTCTGGACCCTTATAAATGAACATAATTATAAAATTTGTACAGCCTCATTAAGACTCTATACTGTTTAATTTTCATGAACAAATTTAAGCCGTGAATAATTTTAAAAACTGAAAACTTAATAAGAACACAGAGCATACCTTTGCTCAAATAAAGAAATCAATGTCAAATAATCTGATTCTGACCATGAATTATCTTGCCAATTAATTTCTCACCACTTATTTTAAGTTCAATGGCAGATTACACACTCTTACCCCTTTGAAGCTCTGAAGCTCTCCTCATTTAGCAAATAAAGTTCATTATGGGAAAATCACACTTTTATAAACAGTACTGGAATCTGTTATAAAAACTCAGTCAACACCTCACAGTATGCAGTTTGCAACCACAAATAACAGCCCTCCATCCACCCATCTGTTCGTGAAAAAATAAAGCAGGGAGCCAAACCACATCCCTTTCAAGCGCAGACCTGTTCTTTGGGACGCAGGCAGCTCGCTGGCAGCAGGCAGTGTACCTGTTGTTCCAGGAGGCAGGGCGTAAGCTGAAGATGACGGTGGAGCTCCTGGCCCGCCATGCTGGAAGGATGCTCCAGAGGAAGGGGGAGGAGGGAAAGCAGGAGCAGGGCTGGAGGTGGGCGAAGAGGCCTGGTGCTGAGCTGCATACAGCTGAGACTGCCCAGAATAGGAAGTAGCAGAAGGTACGTAAGGGGTGTTAGGGTAAGCGTTCGAAGCAGGAGGAGCAACAGGCTGCTGAGGTCGGTACATTGCTGACCCCCCTGTCCCGAAGGAATACTGCTGGGCTGGTTGACAAGCTACATCAAGGGGAAGAAACAGAAATTCTAATTAGTTACAAGTTTATTCAGACAGCAGCAGAAAACAAAAAAGTTACTTCATTCTACGGAAGTGATTTTAATAATTATTCTTATAACAGTAAGTTATAACCCAAAATTAACATTTATCATATGTTATGTTTTTGAGGCTCAGATGCCCTAAATATACTTAAAATCGTTAGGTCCAATAAGTAAAAATGCCATCCCCAAATTGCTGCTGGTTATGAAAGTCTGTGCATCATCAGACCCAAGAACTGCAAGACTGACCCTTTTCTGAGACTGTTCCTGTTCCTGTGCAAAGACTATAGTGGCCACCAGATGGAACCATGCAGGAATCACACATTGAAAGCAGCCCACTTTACAGAAGAGTCACATGGAGTTTGGTAGCAGCTCAAGACATCCCCCCCGTAGGAACTGCAGGGTGAGCACTACTGTTATGAATCCAGTATCTTCCC
Source organism: Avahi laniger (assembly GCA_963575035.1). Classification (NCBI taxonomy): domain Eukaryota; kingdom Metazoa; phylum Chordata; class Mammalia; order Primates; family Indriidae; genus Avahi; species Avahi laniger. Next base: position 8,209 of record CAUYSK010084721.1, read on the forward strand.
CGACATCCAGTAAAATCACCAGCTACGCCAATTCTGAGTTTCAGCACAGTTCCAGATTAAGAGTCAACGCTACGTTCCCTGATGAAATGATTACTGCATAATATTTTACATATTATATATAGTTGATTAGTAAACAATCAGGCATGGCAGCCAATTAATGTTTTAACGCAAAGATCTAAACTCAGATTAGGGAGATCTTAATACCATCACGGTCTGCATGACCAGGGGTAGACAGGAGCTCCCACAGAGTGAGTGTAGTAGAAGCGTATCTGTTTCCTCACAGTACCGTGAAGACGGCATTCACATCAAGCGCTGGAGTGAAAGGTTGTATCAAATTTGCATTCGTCCACTTTAGCATAAGTGTAAGTGGAGTAAGAACATCCACTTTAGCATAGAACATGCTCATTAAGATTAGTTCTTACCAGGTAATGACCTCTTGTTTTAGCAGTAATTGTTTAGTCTTATAATTTTCCCCTTTGAGATTTTTATTTTATTTTTTTGCTCCCAATTTAAATTCTGAAATAGTGGTGATTTTTTACTTTCTAAGTGCAACTATTTTCTAAAACAAAGCCAAAAGCCAATGGTGGACACATGTCATCAAACATTTGTCAAAACCCACAGAATGTAGAACATCAAGTGTGCACACTAGTGTAAGCTTTGGGTGCTAATGAGGTGTCAGCGTAGATTCATCATTTGTGACAAATATACCACCCTGTAGTAAAGGATGTCAACAGTGGGGAGGCTGTACGTATGTGGGCACTCTGTACTTTCTGCTTCATTTTGCATTGCACCTAAGACTGCTCTAAAAAACCCAGTCTACTAACTAGCTAACTAAATAAATAAATAAAATGGAAAGACAACAACAAATGCCCCTTGAAACCATTTTTCCAAAAATGGTTTGTGCCATCTTGCCTGAAGGGAAAGAGTATGTACAAAATAATTCCTAAAATTCTAGTTTTTTAAACCAAAACTGTGGGACATTTGACTCTGTTTAACAGGTCAGTAATCAACTGTTCTGAGCAGAGTGACGCGGGATCTGCTTCCTAGGGTGTCGATTCAGGATGTCTCTTAGGCAAACCGTGTTTCTCTACAGCACGGACTCAGAAGGCCCACCCAGAATGGTTCTTACTTTGTCAACACTGATTTGACCATGACTCTGGGGCTTCCGAGTAGACGGCTGCTATGTCAGATAAGAAATGCTGCTATGACGGGATGTCAGGGTCCCATTACTTACGCTGTGGCTGTGGGTACGGTGGTCCCTGGGTGTGCACGTGACCTGGAGACGTGGGACGCTGAGCAGCAGCGTTTGGGTTAATGTTTCCGTGCATGAGGAAACCTGGGGGTGGAGGATTTTCTCCCTAGAAAACAAGAATATGATAAAAAGGAGGATTACATTTGGAACCAAGAATCTTACCAGATGGATTTATAATCTTTAAATGGAATTCTGTGTTTATTAAAAAGAAACTTTATTGCATAAGAAACATTGCATTTTGCATATTCTCTCTTCCTCAGAAAACCATGCTTGTTTTTTCCCTCTTTTGCACCGAGCCTGTTCTACTGTAAGAACGCCATGTTTTCTGAGCAACACATTCTGGATGACTGACGAATCAGACAGATCTGAAGTAATAACTGCATGAATGGCAAAAGATGCCAACAGCCTCATAAAATAGTGTCAGTGATATTTATACTAAGTCACCAGGATTTTCCACCTCTACTAATTTCCATCCACTACTCAACACTCCAGAAATATAAGTATAAATGCCATCAAGGGAACTTTTGTTTCTCTTCAATTTCTGCAATGCTAAAAAAAAGAAAAAAAAAAAAAAGGAAAAAAAAATCTTCAGTGAAATCAGATTTAAACCACTGTCAGAACTTTGGTGGATGTTTTCCTAGCTCTAGTCAATTTAGAACTGCAAAAGGAGAGGAGGGATAAGGAAATACATTAATGCTGTTAAAAACTTTCTTGCACCCTAAAAGCATTAAAATGCAATGAGCAGGTGGGAGGTAGCAATGGGCGACCCTGAGGAGTGGGGTAGAGAATACATAACACTCTCTGCCTTTCTGTCTCTCTCTGTACGTGTGTAGTGAGCAGAATGTTGCTCAAAGGGGAATAAATGAAGGATACGCCTGTGTGTCGGAGGGAGAGGCTGCAGGTGGATGGCTGGGGAGGGAAGTGGGGGTTTTGTCACTCCAGGCAGTGACAGCAGGGGCAACTCTAACCTGAACTGAACAAAGAAATACCAATCACAGAAAATAAAAAATGAAAACATTAAAAGAAGAAAAAAAAAAAAACCCCAAAAGGTATTAACAGCCAGATGCAAAACAAAAAGTAAGAATAGCAACATACATTAGTCAGGCAACTGCTTTCAAGGGAGCTGGGATTCCAAAACACAGTCACAACAAAACAGGGGGAGGGAGGCAGGAGAAAAATCAACATGAAAACCTAAATCAAGCTTAGAACAATGCCATTCAAGCATCAAGGAAAAGTGAGGTCTTGTAAGTAGGGAAGGAAAGAAAATGTTCCAGGGGAAAAAAGTAATTAGTAAAATGATTTTTGATGCATTAACAGTGTTCATGCTACACTAATCTACAAACGTACTGCTATAAGCGCCCTTTCCTGGATTTCATTAGAGCCACAAAAATCATATTAGTCCCATGTGAGGCTTAAAAATCACACAACCAGAGATTATTAAAGCTCAGTATGACATGCAGTCTGGTTCCTACCCTTTAACACTGAGAAAACCAAGGCCCAGAGCAGTGAATGGGCTTGCTGAGGTCCACACAGCTCGTGGGCGAGTTCAGGTCTCCTAACTTCCAGGGCCGTGTTTTCTATGTTATACCATGTTGCTTACCCTGGAGGCCAGTGGTTTTCAATTTTTTTTAAGCCATCAGAATCCTTCAAGTAAATCTTTGTAGAAACTCCAAAATGTATTTTAAAAAGATACAGTTGACCACTGAACAACACGGGTTTGAACTGCACAGGTCCACTCACACGTGAATATTTTTCAGTGGAAGTTACAGCAAGTGTGCCTGCCTCCCACGTCTCCCCTCACTTCTTCCTCCTCTGCCACCCTGGAGACAGCGAGACCAACCTCTCCACTTCCTTCTCAGGCCACTCAACGTGCAGACAGTGAGGATGAGACTTTGATGATGACCCCTTTCGACTTAATGAACAGTAAAATACATTTTCTCTTCCTCATGATTTTCTTAATAACATTTTCTATTCTCTAGCTCACTTTATTGTAAGAATATAGCATATAATACATATACCATGCAAAATATGTGTTAACTGACTATTCACGTTATCAGTAAGGCTTCCTGCCGACAGTAAGCTATCAGTAGTTAAATTTTGGGGAAGTCAAAAGTTATGCATAGATTTTTGACTGCATGGGAAGGGTAAGCATCGATGCACCTAATCCCCACATTATTCAAGGGTCAACTGTAATTGCTATTGTCCTTTCACCTCGGGTTATAATGTCCTCAGCAGCTGGTTTAAGAGAGGACACTAGTGAGGAAATTCTGATTAGAGAAAACTACTCTCCAGCTA
>CAUYSK010084722.1:0-14220 GCA_963575035.1 Avahi laniger
TGATAACCTATCTTCACTCCTGGAAAAGATCTGGTGTACCAAGCACATTTTGGTAGACAAAAATCGTCTTGATAATGCTTTACTCTTGTGTATGGCCAGTTGCAAAAAATAATAAAGATAACTATTTACTTAAAAAAAAAAGATTACAGGTGTGAGCCACTGTGCCCAGCCTTAAATTGTTTTCAGTAGATGTCCTGTTACTTTAATAAAGTAACCCAAACTTACTTCTACAGACAATATAATAAAAACCTGGAATGAATATTTTACGGGGTAGAATATGTTTAAAAAGTTAAATAAAGGGATATTCCATTATTCATATAGCACATATGTATATTTAGATCCACTCCAATGATTGCAATTGCTATAACTGAAATCACTGGAATGTTGTGAGTTATTGTTTAGAGTTTAAATTAAGAAATCTTTCTAGGTGGAATGAAAAAAAAATTCAGTGCTTCATAATTACAGAATATCAGGCATTCTTGGGATCTTTGGGATCATCTGTCAGGCTAGATTTTGTATTTTTCTTTATATAAACTTTTTGAGCTTACATGAAAATCCCCATCCGTCCCCTGCGTCCCTGGAGACAGAGTCTCACTCTGTTGCCCGAGCTAGAGTGCCATGTAGCTCACAGCAACCTCAAACTCTTGGGCTCAAGTAATCCTTCTGCCTCAGCCTCCTGAATAGCTGGAACTACAGGCATGTGCCACCCTGCCAGGCTAATTTTTTCTATATATTTTTAGTTGTCCAGCTAATTTCTATTTTTAGTAGAGATGGGGTCTCGCTCTTGCTCAGGCTGATCTTGAACTCCTGAGCTGAAACGATCCACCTGCCTCAGCCTCCCAGACCCTATGTTTTTTTTTTTAAAGCAATTTTTAGAAGCTGAGGTTGAAGGCACAATTCCTCAGATAATGCTGCTTCATCAATATTCCACCTAAAGAAGGACTTAAAAAATACTTACAGGGATTTCTTTTATTTCTAACTGTGGAAGTTGGTTGACTACTTCTTAAGGTTTACTCATTACCATGTGTGGGCAACCTTATTAGGAATTTCTTTACAATGAGCTAAAATCAAATGTTTTGAACTTTTTTTCTAAATAAGATTTACTATTTAATGTAACCACCTTTCACATAATTAAGTCTTTAACTCTCCCTCATGTGTCTTCCCTAGGCCTAATAATGACTAGTTTCCCCATACATTCCATACGATTTTCTGACTCTCTACCACCATAACTGTTTGTTAATGTCATGCTTAATATGCAGCTCCCAGATTAGAATGTTTTTCTTCTGCTCAGATTGCTCTTCCTTTACCTCTATCTGTGGTCGCATCTGCTCACATGACTCACCTTTAGGAAAAGCTTCTTTGAGGTACCCCTTTCCCCCATCGCCCACCAGTCTTTCATAGCCCTGTTTTATTTTCTTCATGTAACGTGTAATTTATCAGAAATTCTTTGCCTGTACTTTTCTTCTCACAGGAAAATGTACTTCGTGAGATTTTAGAATGTATCAGTGTCCTCCATTGCTGTATTTATAATATCTAGAATAGTGCCTAGCATGTACTCAACAAATACAGGTTGAGCCAGATCACCTTATTCTTTTGAAGGGTAGAGATGTCTGGTTAGTTGGGGCATAAGTAATTCTATTACTTAATTTTATTAATAGCTGCCCGCCCCCCCCACAATTTGCTTTTTAAGACAGTTTGTGTATCATTCTAGGGGATAGGACAACATAGTCCTTGCCTTTGTGGAATTTTATTAAGGATTGATAAGAACCGGCCGGGCACGATGGCTCACGCCTGTAATCCTAGCTCTCTGGGAGGCCGAGGTGGGCGGATCATTCTGAGCTCAGGAGTTCGAGACCAGCCTGAGCAAGAGACCCCGTCTCTACCAAAAATAGACATTAATTGGACAGCTAAAAATATATATAGAAGAAATTAGCCGGGCATGGTGGCGCATGCCTGTAGTCCCAGCTACTCGGGAGGCTGAGGCAGTAGGATTGTTTGAGACCAGGAGTTTGAGGTTGCTGTGAGCTAGGCTGATGCCATGGCACTCGCTCCAGGCAAGAGAGTGAGACTCTGTCTCAAAAAAAAAAAAAAAAAAAAATTACGATGAAATATAAAGTTCAAAGTAAAGTTTATATGGCACGGAGAATGAGAGATTTGAGAAAGAGAGATCTTCATACTATATATTTGTTGTTTTTAATGGTACAGAGTAGGGGATCAATAAGTAATTATTGAATGAATAAATTGTACTGTGACTTACCTGGCACATGTATTAGGCTCTCAATAAATGTTTGTTGAGTGAATAAGTAACTAGACAAATGGATAAACGAATAGCATATAGTGTTTAGTCTCATAGCTAGTCTGAGCAGTAAGGAGATTTGCAGTTGAAAACACACAAAAAGATAAGTTACTTGATGAAGGTCACACAGGAGAATTAATGTCATAAGCTTTGAGAAGCCTGTGTCAGTGCTGCCTGTATAGCCAAACCTTTCCAAGAGAAATGTGCAAAAATAAATAAATAAAGGTTGAGAACATTCCTTTCCTTGCCAGAATGATATTGAAAAAAATCTAAAGAAAATATTTTTATAAATATTTAAATGCATTCAAAACCTGCAGTTCATAATATTCTTCCCTCCCAAAGTATAGTCATTCTTGCTGTTTTCTCCCCCCAGACTGTATTCAGTCCACACATTTCCCATCCACATTCACCAATGCCTCATCCTTTCCTATGTGCTGACCCCAACTCCACCCAGCCACCAATCCCTGTGGGTACAGAAAATGCTTTCACTCATTCAGTATCCTGCAGTCTGCTTCTCAATGTACAGCAACCCCCACCCCAGGAACCATGCACTTGCCCTGTGGTTAGGTTAGGTTGTCTCATAAATGCAAGTAGGCATTTATGAGACCACAGCTGTTTGCTTGCTTCCTGCTTAATTTTGGACTTGACTCAGCTCTCCAGTCTTAGGCCTGAATCTCTGAACTGGTCACATGCAATGAAAATATGTGCCCTGGGTCTAAAGGCATAGCAGACAAGAGGGTGCAATTGGTTTGGTACAACTTATCCAACCACTGGAAGAAAGTACACTTTCTACTGAAGTGAAGTCTACAAAGTTATCTGCATATGAGAGCCTTTGCATACTGTGTTTGGGCAAGATTTTCTTTTGCCCACTATGTTCAAGCCCAATGAAGCAAGCGCCAGGATCCTTTTGTGCCTCGAGCTAAAGGAAAGCTCAGAGGCTATTAAATTTCCATAAGGCTCCAGGAAGTACCAAATGACCACAGGAACTCCCTTGCAATCCTAAAATTTTATGCCGTGTGACCAGAGAGCATTTGAAGTTTCTTTGAATTAATGATAATTTTTACATTTTTGAAGTGGTAATTATTACTATATGAGCCAAAGTATTTACTTTCCCTCCATTACTCTACCGTGATTTTCAATCAGAGGGAGGTAAACTCTGAGCTTGAAAAGTGTTCTTTAAAAAGCTCTCCAAACCAATTTCAATTACTTTTGTAGGGGAATAATAAAAATTCGAAAAAAGAGTTTAAAACCAAAATCAGAAGAGGCAGGAAAAAAAGTCTGACACAAACAAGTGGCCTCAAAGAGGGAACATAAGAGCAATAATAACTTTGAAAAATATATTACTGTATATTTAAGAACACTGAAAAGAGGCATCCAGAGTAAATACAGCCCCTCAAAATGAAAGTAAATACATACACGCACAACTCATTGCATTTCAAGGTCAATTAAATCCTCTAATGAAGCATACCAGCTACTGCTCAACCTTTTGAGCTGGTCTCAGACAGAATTCCAAGTAGAAAGCAGTTTGTTTGTTTACAGTTCTACAGAAATTATAAGCAGAATAACAGGCACCATTTAAACTGATGCATTCCAAGCAGGTCAGCTATATTCAGAAGAGACACCAGAATTGGCACTGAAATGTGTTAATTGTGACTGAAATCACAATTTTTTTGAAATTCAACTATTACTTCCACATTCCCTACTTGCCTTTGAAATCTAAAAGTGAATCCGCCTGCCAGAATCTACAGCCATATCAAAAGGTGGTTTTCCTTCCTTCTTGGAAAGGCTCCATGACCACGGGTCAAAGGCCTTCCTTGGGGGTAAGAAACAATTAACTATGAACGATTTGGGGTTAAAATGTTGGCTGAACCTTCTGAAGTGGTAAGCACTTAACCTGAATACATACATGCCTTTGGAATGTTCAGTGAACCAAAATCTCAAAGCACTGAACAACTTGGTTTCCTATTTTAAAAAAATCAACTGTTTTCTAACCATGGACTCGGCATTGTACAGATACTATGTGATACATTTTCTCAGCGTTAAATAAACATTTACTGAGTGCCTACTATGAGCTAGCCTAGTATTACTGTGAAATTTCAAATAAATCAAAAACTGAGATCTTCACCCTCGAGGAATTTACAATTGGCCAAGGGAACATAATTCAGTTGTATGTGTACAAATATACTCAACCTTTAGTAAAGTGAAAAGATTGTCTAAGAGGTCTTGCCCTTTCCTTTCCCTAGGCCACTAAAACCTCCCACTGTTACTTACTTCAGAATATAACCCACACGTAAGGTCAGTGAAAGCCCTGAGGAAACCAGCAGTAAGCACTTCCAAATGCTTATAAAGCAAGAAAAATGTTTTTCAAAAAATAGTTGACCTCTTGTCTCATCGAATCATATGAACATAACTCGTCACTGCCAACATTATGCTGGCAATAAACAGATTTTGTGGTTATCAGACTCAGGAGTTTTGCTTCAGTTTTTAATCATGCAACCCTGTCACTGAGTTGCTTTGTCTCCTCACTCCCCCTGAATATTACTCTGTGCCTATAATTTAGTTCAGAGATCTGCATTTCATGATAGAGAGAATGGAAAAACTGCACAAAATGAGAAAATTACCTCGTGCTGTTTCTTACCAATTGACTCAGTAGATCAAAATAGCTGTGCAAAGTGCTATGAATTACAGGCTTGCAGGAATCTCACTATTTATCTGCCATATTATTTCATTATATAAAAGTGATTTTTTTTCCCTGCACTGAATTTTAAAATTGATGCTCCTAACTATAGTACTTGAAGGTAACTCTCATAAATGAATAATTTAGTAATCATTTTGTGCCATTTACTAAGTCATTTTACTGATCCTCATTGCAGAAACAACAAAAACAAAAAAATTTTCGATGTTGTTTCTTTGCTCCCTGGTTGACATCTTATTTTATTGCCATGAAAATGTGAAAAGTTTATGAATATTACAAATAAAAATTTACAGATATTATTACAAATAAATGCAGAGGCTAGAGACACTAGGTCTACTTCATCTCTCACTACATATTTATCTTTAAATAAAATAGTTAAATTGTTAGATAGCTAAAGGACATAGTCTTTTGTTAAAAAATGATGAGACCATTAATCCAAATACAAATATTCATCATCCTGGGCAATAAATGTATTCCAGAAAATTTGAGCCTAAACTGAATTTTTGTAAATTGAATCATTTCCCCATTGATTTATATCACAGTATTAAGAGATGATTTGTTTCCATTTCTGGACTTTGGTTGGCAGTAGTTTATAGTGCCTGAGCCTATTTTTCTCGCCCCCTTCATTTTCTGTCAATTACGGATTTATAAACAGATATCTAAATATATGAGGGGAACTCCAATCTAAATAAATATCATGGAGAATTATATCCAACAAAGTGAAGAAGACTTTAATAATGTGATTAGTTATACCATTAACTACTTTGTTTCGTAAGTTTGAGTCTTGTTACAATGGCTTTCTTAAAGAGAAGTAACCAACAGAAATGACAGATGCATTTGAGATAGGTTTAAGTGCCCTTTTCATGCAGTAAAACTGGAAAATCCACTTTAAGACACAGTGGTATCAAAGCAGAAGAATTTATCTCTTCATGCAGACCTGAGTTCTAGAGAGTTGTGCACAAGGGCATTTAACTGGACACTGCGGTTTAATAACCCTAGAGTCACCACTGCAGATGTCTACATTAACACAAGGTTGGAAAGAGAAGCAGATGGCTAGAAAACCCTTACTGAGATTCTCTAACAATTTTCAAAGGTAGAACAGCAAGTAGCTTTTATGTATAAATGATGTTCACCATATGGTAAAGCATGATTGAATATTTTATATAAAAAATCAAATTGTTATAGTTAGATTGAATAAAGCCAAGGCCAATTAAAAGTAAAGTTGCATTTCCCTGATAAATAATGGACTAGGTTTAAAGCAGTAACTCTAAACCAAGCTGTAAAAAAGAAAAAAAGAAAAAAAAAGGGAAAAGTAGACAGAATAAATGGGTTTTCATAATATTAAAGCTTTTATTTTCTCAAATATGAATCCCAATTCCATTAACACTTAGGTTATTACTTTGAAAATATACTTAGAGGACTTAAATCTAACACATTTCTGGGCATATTAAAGATAATGTAAAATGGACAGTAATATAACAGACAACAACTTTGTGGTCTAATAACTAAAGTCCCCCCAAAAGATGAAAGTCATAATACAACTCCAGTTGATATTGTACATGAAATAAGTAATGACTTTTGAAACCAGTGTCCTCAGACCTTGGCCAATAAAGAAAATACATTGTCTACCCAATGACATCCCTACCTGACAAGTGACCAAACCACTGAAGACACAGATCCCTGATTACCTGCTACCATATACCAAGACTCTGCAAAAAGAATGTTTATGTCACTGTTGCAGGCAATTATAGATAAGCAATAGATAATGTACGTAATGACTGGTCTTATTGATCGAGGCAGGAGAATAATATAGGTGCCTAAAACAGACTGTTACTATCTGCTTTCTGCTGACAGTTTCTAGTAAAATACTACTTTAATCCACTTTGTAAGATACCTCCATCAAACAGGTGAAACAGGAGGGTAGAATGTTCCTCGCCACCCCATCTAGCCATGTTTCATCATTAGTCATGACAAGAGACAGGTGTACTGCATTACATGACCAATTAGATATATAAAACAACCAGCAGGTGGGTCTCAATCTGAGAAAATCTAATAAATGTATATCAAAATATACAAGAAGGGAAAATTAGGGGTATGTTACCATAGTAAAATGATTATTAAATTTATTAATTTCTTAGTATAGATTGTAGGAGGTAGGACAAAAGACATGTCAACTGGCATAAGCATTGCTGTCGTTTAAATTGTGATCCATGGAGCAAAAATTTACACGATTCTATTTTTCACTAGCCTTTTTCTTCCGGAAACAGGGACCCAACCCTCTTCTCCCCACAAAGGTTTCCGCCTCACTGAAGAACTATCCATATGGTAAAGAGTGCCTTCAAATTGAAGATCTGTCAGCATCTTTAAAAGCTAGATGAATGGTTTTCAAACTTTAAAACCACTTGGAGAGATTTTAAAAATCCTGATGCCCAGGCCATATCTCATACCCAATTAAGTCAGAACCTAGGGGAGTGGCCCCAGGCATCAGTATTTCATAAAACTACCCAGATGATTACAATAGGAAGCCAAGTTTGAGAACCACTGGGTTAGATCTTAGGAAAATGAAACCTGGTTTTTTAAAAAAAATTAAAATCCACATTTTCCTTTGAGAAATATATCTGCCACGTAAAGCAAAGTAACAAAGAAGAGAAGCCAGATTCTTGGGGGTTTTCAATGAAATATTTCTATGCTCACTGCCTGATATGCCAACTAATACCTCTGGAGTCAACAAACCCAAAGGTCTGCTTCCTGAGAAGGTGTGCTTCACAGAGGCCTGGTGCTACGTAAGCTCAAGGTCCAAGGCTAATGCAATGACTCCTATTCACTGGTTCTCCTCCCTGGTTATATCATTGTTCCCTCTTATAATCCATCTTAAATATAATTGCAAAAGCTCCTAGCCAACCTAAATACATCTTTCCTGGTGTCTGAAGAATGTAACTTTCATTCTTGATGTTAAAGACAGATTCCTAATCTCAGATCTTAAATTCATCTATTCGTTTATACCATGTCCACCCAATTAGCTATATTGCTTTCTATTCATTCCTTTTCCACCCTCTACCAACTCATGCTTTTCTTTTTTTTTTTTTTTTTGAGATAGAGTCTGGCTCTGTTGTCCAGGCTAGAGTGTCGTGGTGTCAGCCTAGCTCACACCACCCTTTAACTGCTGGGCTCAAGCAATCCTCCTGCCTCAAGCCTCCGGGGTAGCTGGGACTACAGGCACACGCCACCGTGCCCGGCTAATTTCTTCTGTTTTTAGGTGTTTGGCTAATTTCTTTTTATTTTTAGTAGAGATGGGGTCTCGCTCTTGCTCAGGCTGGTCTCAAACTCCTGAGCTCAAGCAATCCTCCCACCTTGGCCTCCCAGAGTGCTAGGATTACAGGCGTGAGCCACTGCGCCCGGCCCAACTCATGCTTTTCTGAGATAAATACTGCAGCAACTCTGAGCTAGGGCTGTCCATACATCTCAGTTTATCTGTGTTGTCCCCAGCATAATTATACTTTTTCAATATTATCTCATTAAATCTTCCAAACATACACAAAAGTTGAAATGATTTTACATTGACTGCCACCTAAAATCTGCCATTAGCTCAATACTGCACTTGGTTTATCACATAGCTGTTCATCTATCCTTTTTCAACTCATCTATCAGCCCATCCTATTTTTAGAAGCATTACAAAGGAAGGCCAACATGATTATTAATGGCACCCTCTTTCACTTTCAAAAGCATCCTTGTTTGGACAATAAATTCTTCAGTAGCTCTACTCTGAAGCAAATGTGCTTTGTGTATATGGTATAGCTGTGCGGCTGTGGTGGTGCTAGGCACTGTGGAAGCATCAGACAAATATCTGGGTGAGTTTCAATATTCAACTTAAAGTCAAATACAATGACTGAATGGTGACTAATATTTTACTGCCAAAGGAAACTAAATGATAACAATAAGCACAACTCAGTGTCTACAGGAATAACCAAAAAGTGTTTTGTGGGAAAGTCAGGTTTGCACTGAGCCTTAAAGGATGAGTAGAACTTGGATTGTTAGACAGGAAGTAAGAGAGTATTTGGAGTGGAAAGGTAGAACAACATGAGCAATGATAGCTATAGAAGAGCAAGAACAAGGCTGGCAAGAAGAGCGCAAAAAATAGTAAGCCAAAGGATTCATGAAAACGCAGATTCTGTCTGGTGTCCAGGAATAATAAGAAACTTCTCACTGACAGGACTTGAACATCTATCCTGCCAGGCATTACGAGCAGAGTATAATGTACAGTAGCTGTTATCTATTTAGCCCTTATAATATGATTCTAGCCCTCTGATAGTCCATTTTTCTATGCTGGAAGAAATAAGACAGATTCAGTCCTCATACCAGAATAGTATCTTAATAAGCTGTAATGATTCCTGGCTATTTAAAGCAGACTTTGCCTTCCTCTTTTTTTCCAGACTTATTGGAAGCTAATCAATTGGGCTGTGAATTGTACCAGACAGTACCTATATGCATGAATAACTTCTTATTTCAGCAGTATCAACATCAGTAGTAATTGAGTCTGCTACAGAGCAGAAGCTCTGCATTCGAATTTACAATATGTAGTGTTACACCTCAAATAAATCCTGTACATACATATTACTTGCACCAGTCTCTTCTTGTTATTAGAATACTCTTCTGCTAGAATGCAAGGGTGCTTTTTCCCCATTGTGCTTCCATACTCCCAACCCAAAGCAGATTAAGACACTCACCTTGGCCTTGAGCTGGTTTGAACTGAGACTGGCTCATGCTCAAATGGGAAGTAATAAAATGGTTCTGAATGAAGTAAATGTTGGCTCATCCTAAAAGTTTTCTTGTCATTCTTTAGAGGACTTTTATGATTTCTGCTATGCATGAACCCCTGCTTGAAAGAACTTAATTCTGGTTCTGACCTTTTATGTTGCCTCCATCACTAATCACCACGATTCACTGTTTTTGGCATGCTGTAAAGTTCATGTTCTATATCTACAGTAACATAATTTCAGACCAAGATTGCTGACATCACAATCACCGCAAGCACAAGCATGATTATTAATGTCATTGCTCAAGAGTCCATAGGCTCTTAGCAAAAATTTGGTGAGATTCTAAAATTACTTGCTTGTTCTTAAACAGAAGTTAAACTGTCTTGAAGGGCAAAAACCTATGTTTTCATTGCTTTAAGAACTTACCTTTGTTGTGGTGTTCTGAAAAGATAGGACACAGCAGCAGGAAATTCACATAGAGACCTAGAACTGTAAAATGGCTTTATGGTGGACATACTGTTTTGATCTCATATCTCTAACACATAGTTAACGATTAACAAAAGAGTGAAAATTGCAGGAGAGAAAAGAAGTCCTGAGAGTAGCTGGTGATAAGAGTGATCAGTTTCTGGTTGTTTAAAACTGTGAAATGAAATTTGGAATGGGCATTCCAGCCAATCGAAAATTTTTACTGAGTACCTGTCATGTGCTACAAATAACTAGAAAGGTGTTATGATATATGAGCACTGCCCTGCCAGTAGGCTATCTTATCAATTGAGGAAGACAAAAGTAACATATTTGAAACAATGAACAGAAAATGTCATTATTCTAAATCTGTAGTTATAATTATAAATGAGGTAGTGCGGAGGAGATGAGTGAAGGCTGATCTAGTCAAGGATGGCTTCATGGACCAGAGAGGTTTAAATTGGGCCTTACAGAGTTTAGATGAGTGCAGAAGAGCAGTTAGGGCATTCGATTTAAGGAAAATAACATGTGGAGGGAAGAAAGAACTCAGTGTGCTTCTAGGACAAGGAGGAAGCCAGCTTAACTACAGCAAAGGTATGTGATGAGAAACAAAGGTAAGTGAGCTTGGAAAGACAGGCTGGGCCACGACATGGAAGGTCTTAGATACCTGGCTGAGAAGGTTTGACTTATTGCAGGGAGTACAAATCACTGAAGATGTCGAATATGAGAACTTGACACATAATAGCAGTGTCTAAGAAAGATACCACAGTTACCAGTTATTCGGAGTTTTATCCTGAACAACATGTTCCCACCTAATGGCTGCAAATTTAATCATGTTTAAAATCAGAGACATGTAATAATGGCAGTCCTTGTGCTTTTCACAGAATTGTCATTTCAGGAAGAAATGCAAAAAGTGACCACAGACCATATTAGCTGCCAAGATGTGTAGTGAATAGTCACCCAAAAGACAGACAGGAAAGAATGAATGGGTTAAGAGTAATGAAGCACGATTTGCTTGGCACCAAATGGAAAAGAGGAGCAGTGTTAACGAGAAGGGAATGAACTATTTAAATCTGACTGGGCAAGCAGGGTAGTTAGTTACGGACGTGGGTTTTCACCTTAACTCCTTCTACTTGAACCTAGAACCATTTTACTTCAATTGTTACTAAATAATGCAGTTTCAGCTACAAAGGATAACTATCTAATTCACTCCTGCATAGAAGATGGAAAAATAATAAAAGTTAATTTGCAGGAAATAAGCAAAATAAGCAAAAATAAGCAAAACAGCTGTAGTTCAACTCACAAATAAAACAAACTTTGGAGAAAAATTAAAGCTCTAAAATAGATTTTGTTCCCCATCTTGTATTTTAAAAGCACATTTACGTTTTGATAACAAATAGAGAAAAAGACAGAAATGCTAATACTATAACGGCAATGTTTCCCAACAGTATGAAACAATAGAATTGATACAAAGAGCACAAAATAACCTCAATAAAATACCACCAAACCAAATTCACCGATATATAAAAAGATTTATAAAGCGTCACCCAGTGGAATTTATCCCAAGGATGCAAGATTGTTTAATATCTGAAAATCAATTATTGTACTATACCAATACAGTTTTTTAAAATCACACAATCATCTCAATTGTCTTAGAAAAAATCATTTGACAAAATCCAATACCTTTTCATGATAACAAAAACACTCAACAAACTAGGAATAGCAGGAAACTTTCTCAATCTGACAAAGGGCATCTGCAAAAAACCCAGAGCTAACATCATAGTTAATAGTGAAAGACTGGATGCTTTTCCCCTTAGATGGAAAACAGGATAATGATTTCTGGTCTCACCACTCCCATTCAATATTATACTGGAGTGTTTCTAGCCAGGGCAATTAAGGAAAAAAAAAAGGATCCAGATTGGAAAGGAAGAAGTAAAATTATCATATCTCTATTCACAGATGATGACACTGCATATAGAAAATACTGAGAAGTCCACCAAAAATTATCAGACTAAACAAGTTCAGCAAGGATGCAGGATATAAGATCAATATACAAAAACAAATTGTATTTCTATACACTAGAAAGGAATAATACATAAAAGAAATTAATAAAACAATTACAACAATTTCATTTATAATAGCATAAAAAAGAATAAAACATATAATAAATTGAACAAAAATGTAAACCTTATACAATGGAAACAATACATCATTGAAGAAAATTAAAGAAAATCTAAATAAATAGGAAAACATCCCATATTCATGGATTGAAGACTTAACATTGTTAAGATAGCAATACTCCCCAAACCAATCTATAGACTACGTGCAATCCATATCAGAATCCCTGCTAGTTTCTTTGTATAAATTGGCAAGTTTACTTCCAAAATTCAAATGGAATTATAAGAGACCCAGAATAGCTAAAAACATCCTGGAAAGAAAGAATAAAGTAGGAGGACTCACACTTACCAATTTCAAAACTTACTACAAAACAATGGCAATCAAAACAATGAGGTACTGGCACAAGTAAAGAAATATAGATCAGTGGCGTAGAATCTAGAATCTAGAAATTAATTTATACATATATGATAAGCTTATTTTTGACAACGGTGCCACAACCATTCAACAGGTAAAGAATAGTCTTTTCAACAAATGGTGCTGGGACAGCTGGATATCCACATGCAAAAGAAAGAAGTTGTACACTTACCTAATAACATATACAAAAATTAACTCAAAATGGATCAAAACTTAAAAGCAAGCACAAAAACTGTAAAATTCTTGGAAGATAACATAGGGGGGAAATCTTCATGACCCTGTATTTGGCAGGGATTCTTAGCTATGACACTGAAAGCATGAGCAACAAAAGTAAAATAGATAAACAGGATTTAATCAAAATTTAAAAAATTTTTGATTCAAAGGCTGTCATCCATAGAGTGAAAAGACATCCCACAGAATGGGAGAATATTTTTGCAAATCATATATCTGATAAAGGGCTTGCACCTGTTTTAGGATATTATTATAAAAAATTACAACTCAAAAATAAAAAAAGACAATTCAGTTAAAAATGGGCAAAAGATATGAATACACATTCCTCAAAAAAGATATACGAATGGCCAATAAGCACATAAAAAGATGCTGAATCTTATTAGTCTGCTATGGAAATACAAACCAAATTACAATGAGATACTACTACACACCCACAAGGATAGCTACAATGAAAAGGTCAAATAACAAGTGTTGACAAGGATGTGGAGAAATTGAACTCTCATAAACTGCTGATGGGAATATAAAATGATGAGGGTGCTTTGGAAAACACTCTGCCAGTTCCTCAAGCAACTAAACATGGAGTTAACATATGACCCAGTAATTCCATTGCTAGGTATATATAAAAAAGAAATGAAAAAATATGTCCACACAGAAACTCATGCATGAATGCTTATAGCAGCATTATTCACAACTGTCAAAAGGTAAAAACAACCCAAATTTCCAACAAGACACAAATGGATAAATGTGATACATCCACGTAATGGAATATTAGTAAAAGAAATGAAGTACAAATATTTGCTACAATACGGGTGAAACTTTAAAACATCAAACTGAGTATAATAAGCCATTGACAACACCCTATACTATATGATTTCATGAATATGAAAGCACAGAATAAGGAAATCTATAGAGACAAAAAGTAGATTAATACTTGCTTGGGGCTTAGGGATTAAGAGATAAGGATGACAGAAATAGGGTACAAGGTTTCTAAGGTGATGAAAATGTTCTAAGATATAAAACCATCTACTGACCGGGCGCAGTGGCTCACGCCTGTAATTCTAGCTCTCTGGGAGGCCGAGGTGGGCGGATTGTTTGAACTCAGGAGTTCGAAACCAGCCTGAGCAAGAGTGAGATCCCGTCTCTACTAAAATTAGAAAGAAATTAATTGGACAACTAAAAATATATAGAAAAAATTAGCTGGGCATGGTGGTGCATGCCTGTAGTCCCAACTACTCGGGAGGCTGAGGCAG
>CAUYSK010084727.1:0-17069 GCA_963575035.1 Avahi laniger
TTCTATATATTTTTAGTTGCCGAATTAATTTCTTTCTATTTTTAGTAGAGACGGGGTCTCGCTCTTGCTCAGGCTGGTTTCGAACTCCTGAGCTCAAACAATCCGCCCACCTCGGCCTCCCAGAGAGCTAGGATTACAGGCGTGAGTCACCGTGCCTGGCCTAGAATTATTAATAATAGAATTAATAATAGCTAAATAATAAAATCACCAATGGGACTTTGAGAAAAAAATACTAGAGCCCAGGTCCTACCTCCAGAGATTTTTTTTAAGCTGCTTCAGTAATTATAAAGTGCAATCAGGGTTGAGTGAGAGTCACTGGTCTAGGCTTTCTAATATATGTATACACACACATAATATTATATATTAAAATATATATTATTAGTTTAAAGTACAAGATATAGAAAATTTTGTCTCAGGTATATATGAGAGAATCTTCTACGTCTTACACATTTCACTTATGTCAACAAATATAGATCTATTTCATTTTTAGAGCAGTGATTCTTAATCAAGGGTGATTTTGTTCCACAGTGGACCTTTGGCAATATTTGAAGTCTTTTTTGGTTGTCATAACCAGGGATGGTGCTACTAACAGTTATTGTGTAGAGTCTCAGGGATGCTGCTAAATATCGTGCAATGCACAGGACAGCCAACTCAACAAAGAATTGTCTGGCCCCAAATGTCAATATTGCTGATGTTGGGAAGCCCTGTTTTAGAAGGATATCTCGTGTTCCATTCTAAGGCAGTGTTAGATTTATTCCAATCTATTCCATGTGCTTTTGATGATTTCATTTAATAGCCACAGACTATGAATGGCTTGAGAACATATGGGTTATATGGGTATGTCTTGCCTCTCTACATTTTTCCCCAAAACTCAGTAAAGAAAGAGGTATGATTTTTGCTTCTTTTGTGTTCCTATAGTCATCAACACATTGCTGGCCATGTAAAAGATATTGAAGAAAAGCCTGTTGAATTGAATCATCCACAATCCCCACAATATACTGGGATTCTATTGTATTTGTTTCTGGTTTCTGTTAAACCTTAGAAATGAGAGCTGGGTGAAATTCTTTCTGTCAATAACAAATGGAATTAACCATAGAGTCTCGGGTGTATTGCAGAGTCAATGATTAAAAATCATTGGCAAATAGTAAGCTGTCTGCAGTGACCTTTCAGCACTTGGTATTTTGACTGATGGTCGGTCCGCTCTTTACAGTTTGGTGAAGTTGTAAACAGAGAGGCATGAAACCTACTGATGGGCCAGGCAGTCAAATCTCGAATATGAAAAGGTCAGTGCCAAACACTGCTTGCTGATATGACTCAGCTGGCTTAGACCGGGTGGGCCTGTGATGCCTGTGACTCTGAGCTGTTGACTTAAAGGGAAAAATGACAAATCATTCCTTAGTAAGTGGAACGAGAAAATCTTCAGTTTGAATCCTGTCATAGAATTGGAACCCAGCTTTGGCTGAAACTTGGGCCTTGCTAATGCCACACATATTTCAAGTAGATAATGCCACAAGACTGGCTACTTTGAAGGCTTTGTCTAGGGTGTTGCTGTTCTCCAACTTCTCTCTTCTTCCAAGAAGATTTTTAGTATCTTGAAGAAAGTTGACACCTCTCTCTCTCCCTCCTCCTTTCTTCCCTTCCCACTTTTCTCTTCCCCTCTCTGTCTCTGTCTCACTTGCTCCCTCTTTCTCAAAAGAGATCTCTATGTCATGTTATTAAATACAGACTCTGTGGACAACTTTTTCCGACCTAGTTCTCCTTCACATGTCTCTCATTTTCATCTTTTCACCTTTGTGTTCACCATGTCTTCTTTTCTTCCTACACCCTTTAAGACTCTCTTGCTCCATGAATTCCTTCCATTATTTCCTTCTCCAGCCCTGGGATGTAGTCAGTCTCTCATAACAGGAGATATTTAAGCATTTATTTACTTATTCACCAAATATTGTTTGAATGCCTAATATTTGTCAGGCCCTGTGTAAGTCACCAAGGGGCAGTGTATGATTTCTGATGTCTGAGCATGATCAACATAAGAGGAAGACCAGCACCTAAAGAAATGTAACTGATTTATAAAACAGTGTGAATTCAGTCAGAATACAAACATAAAATAGTTTTCCTTTTCCCTAATAACTTCCTTCAACTATGTGCTGTTGAATTTCCATTCTTGTTCTCTTATGGCATCTTGGACATATCCCACAGTTTTGTGATTATATTCCATTTATTAAAGTACAGCCCACCTATTAGGATGGCTAAAGAAAAAAACTCTATAATATTAGGTGTTGGTGAGGTTGTGGAATCACTGAAATGAAACTGCATTGCTGGTATGAGGGTAAATTAGTACAACTATTTTGGAAAACTTTTGGCAATAGCTACCAATTTGAACATTTATAAATTCTATGACCTAGCAATTCTACTCCTATGTATATCCACAACAGAAATGTGAACATGTTTACCAAAATAAATGTACTAAATTGTTCACAGCAGCACTATGGATAATGATCAAAAGCTGAAAACTGGCCAAATATACACCAATAGTAGAATGGATAAATAAATTATACTATATTCACAAAATAAAATGATGTACACTAATGAAAATCAACTAACTACATGAAAAAACATGGATGAATTTTATAAGATTTTGTTATACAAATTATTATGGTATTTTAAAAATAATCTTGGGGCATGGAGAGTATATTTGAGGGAGAAGAGTGATCATGGAAAACTTTCTGGGGAAAGTTACACTTGACTTTTGAAAAAATAGGAGATTTACTATATTACATGTAGTAAATGGTAGAGCTAGAATTTGAGTCCAGGTTTGCCTGTCTCCAAAGTTGATGTTCTTAACCTCTAAGTTATACTACTCCTTTGAGCAGTTTGGTAGTCAAAGTAAGCATAAAGTTTATGTAAACATATATAAATTGACAATTTGTTTGCCTGTGGAGAAGAAGGATCAGGTGAATCAGGACAATCACTTTCAGAAAGAGGGGATTACGTTTGAGCTGGGCCTTGAGGTAGAGGCAATCACCAGGCTGACAAAACAGCAGAAGCAAAGATATGGACATGTAAGGGAATAAATCCCTGTTTTGTGGAACCTTAGGGTATCACCAATAATTTCCAGGATGTGTGTAAAATGTTTAAGAATGTCTCCCTGTGGGCAGCTTCACAAAAATAAATAGCCTTAGCATGGTGCAATTTCCACAAATTGGGAAATTCAATAATGAACCCTTCTCTTGGCTTGACATTTTTTTTTTGTCAGACTTATTGACAGTCATCTTAACTCTCACAAATAGAATTGTTGGGCAACATTCTAGCTCAAACATGCATTTAGCGCCACTATTCTGAAAAGCAGCATGCTGTTTTGTTGCCCTTTGGATATATGCAAACATGCTGTTTCATTCTTTGATTTCCCCACTGAAGTTCAGTGGGCCTTTTCAGTCCTGGTGAAAGCCAAGTTTAGCTTTGTGCCCAGTAGCCATTATGGAATACTTTTCCACTGAGCTGTATTACACGGTTACAACAAAATGGGTAACTTGTCTCAGTATTGTATCCATATTATCTTGATTTTTAACTAAAATCTTTCATTTAAAAATACAAAATGATTGGAAAATTATGAAGATTAATTTTAGAATTTATAATCTGTAATAATATCAGTTTCTCTTTCCAAAATAAGTACATACAGCATGCTGCTTGGTTGCTAGTAAGGCTTTTCTCTTCATTGTATTATATTAAATCTATGGGGTAGAATCTTAGTAGGGTTCCTTCTGTTGTTTTCTGGATTTTACTTTAACCCCACATTGAGAGTGGTAAACAAAATAAGAACTACTGTTATCTTTTTCTTTCTGTGGAGATAAATTATGCCTAAGATTGTTAGTCAATATTTTAACTGTCGATGGTATTTTAGTTTCTTTCTTTTTTTTTTTCTTCTTACTATCAGGGTAAGAATGCAAAGCATTCTTGGGATATGAGTTATTACATAAAAGTGAATCTTCTAGGCAACTGAAATTTACCCTTGGAAGAATTTTTTGACAGCAGGTGAAATTCTGGCTAATGACAATTGAGGACTACTATATCTATAGATGCCAGCTGGTCTCATCTTTTCTCCCCAAACTAATTGCATGTTTATTGAAGCAATAAACACCAGGAGGGCTCTAGTCTTTAGTCAGGAATGTTAATATATTACTAAATGACTGATAAATTGTGTCACTGCTGATTCTTTTTTTCCCAAGTCTAAGATTTAACAGAAACCTATACATCATCAAAATATTTTGACTTTGTATTTTTGACTAGAGTTTAGCCATATATACACATTCCAAAAGGCAGCCCAATGGACTGATAAAATCCTTTATAAAGTACATAATATAAACATTTTTTCTTTTTATATGGGTTGCAATTTTACTATGTGTCACATAAGTTGGACGCATATCAATTACACATGCCATCTTGAAGAGCTGCACCTTCTAGAAAGTTATAGTAACTTGTTTTGATTATCAGATTAGCAAATGATATCCTAAAGTTAGTGTATTACAGGTAATATCCTCCATATTGGGTGTTCTTCTCCCACTTTTTCCTACCTACAATCCATTTTTTATATGGCAGCCTGAGTAATGTTTTTAAAAAAACAAAACTGATCTTGTCATATTCCTACTTGTAACCTCTTAATGGCTTCTCATGATAACTTACATAATATAACTATGTATCTGTGACATACAAGACTCTGCATGATCTGGCCTCTAACCAGCTCTCCAATCCCCTCTAACCCATTCATCCCCTTGCACACCACACTCCAGTCATATTGTCTGTCTTTTTCTGCTTGGCTTCCTGTAACACTCCAAGTACCTTCCCACCTCAGGGTCTTTACAGTTGCTATTTCCTCTGTCAGAAACAACCTTTTCTCTTCCTTCAAATTTTTCATATGGATGATTTCTCTTTATTGTTTAGATTTCAGCCAAATGTTATGTCTTTAGAGAAATTTTCTCTGACACCCCTCCACCAATGTAGAATAGCCCCCTGTTACTCCCCATCCAATTATTGCATTTTATCTCCTTCACAGCATGGCATTATCTGTCTCCCCTTATTAGAATGTAACTTTTATGAGAGAAGGGTTTTTGTCTTAGCACATCCCCAGAATGTAACATGATGTCTGGCACATAGCTTGTGGTCAACAAATATTTGTTGAATAAATGAATTAATAAATAGAATATTAGAGCTAGAAAGACTTGTGACTGTAGAGGTCATCAAGTGCAACTTTCATTTAGAGGTAAGGAAATTGGATAAAAAGAGGTGACATGAGTTGGCCTACAAAGTACTGTATATTAATGGCAGAACTGGGACTAAAACAAGATCTTGTTATCATCATTTTTGGGATTTTTACACTAAGAAGTTAGAATTTACTAAGCTATTATAAGTAACTGCTTCAATGAAAGTCCTTACACTCAAAGGACCCTCTTTGGAGAGAGCTATGCTTAACCCAAATGTGTGCTACTTTAATAACAGAATTTTAATCTTCTGGTACCTGCATGAAAAAATTTCTGTAGATACTTTTAATTCATAACCCTTCCTGTGCTAAACAATTAAGTCAGTCTTATGGCTCTACCTGGCTTTGGTGTTACATCACATTGGTTATTAACATAAACATTAGAACTAGACATATATGGGTTTGCATATTAGCTCTGCTACTTAAAATCATGTGATTTTATTTTTGTCTTCATTAATTCTGCATTTCGTAAAATGTAGGCTGCTTATCCAATATGCTTTTTAAACAGCTACATTGAGATATAATTCACATACCATAAATTTACCCATTTAAAATTTAAATTCAGTGGCTTTTAGTAATTCAAAGAGCTGTGCAACTACACCGTAATCCAGCTTAAAAACATTTTCATCAACGAAAAAGTAAACACCATACAAATAGGAAGTTATTCCCCATTCTACCCCACCATTCTCCTCAGCCTTTGGAAGTCATTAATCTACTTTCTGTCTCCATATATTTGCCTATTCTGAACATTTCATATAAATGGAATCATACAATATGTTTTCCTTTGGAATTGGCTTCTTTCACTTAGCATACTGTTCTAGAGGTACATCCATCTTGCAACATGTCACAGTACTTCATTTCTTTCAATTCCTTTTAATGGCTGAATAATATTACCTTTTATGAATATACAACAATGTGGTCATCCGTTCATCAGCCGATAAACATTTGGGTTATTTCTACTTTTTGGCTTTTATAAATAATTCTGCTATGAATGTTTGTGTACAAGTTTTTGTGTGGATATATGTTTTTAATTCTCTTGGGTATATACCCAGGAATGGAACTGCTGAGTCATGTGATAACTCTATGTTTAATTTTTTGAGTAACTCTTAACCATTTTTCAAAGCAGTTTACAATTTTCCGTTCCCAATAGCAATGTATGAGAGTTCCAATTTCTTCACACATTGACTAACACTCGTTATTATCTTTTTGATAATAGCCATCCTAATGTATGTGAAATGGTATTTTATTGTGGTATTGTTTTGCATTCCTTTAATGGCTAATGATGCTGAGCATCTTTTCATGTGTTTATTGGTCATTTCCATATCTTCTTAGGAGAAATGTTTATTCAGATCATTTGCCTATTTTAATTCTTTTTGTCTTTTTATTAAGTTGTAAGCATTATTTATATATTCTAGGTATAAATCCCTTAACAGATATGTGATTTGTAAATATTTTATGCAATCCTGTGAGTTGTCTTTTTGTGTTATTGATGATATTTTTTGAGGCACAAAAGATTTTTAATTTTTATGAAGTTCATTTTTGTCTCTGGTCATTTGTGCTTTTGGCATCATATCTAAGAAAGCTTTTACTAACTCAAAGTGACAAAGATTTACTCCTGTATTTTTTTCTAAGGGTTATATAGTTTTAGTTTTTACCTTTAGGTCTCTGATCCATTTTGAGTTAATTTCATCCTGTGATATGAAGTAAGGGTCCAAATTCATTTTTTTTGCATGTGTATATCCAGTTGTGTCAGTACCATTTGTTGAACAGACTGTTCTTGCCTCCATTGAATTGCCTTGGCACTCTTCTCAAAAATAAATTGACCATAAATGTAAGGGTTTTTTTTCTGTACTCTCAATAGTATAATATGGAAACTCTGGAAATCATATCCCTCTACTCCTATCCTAGGATTTGTTATTATTACTGATTATTGGTTGTTTATTTAGTTATTTTTCTGAACTAATTCTGTAAAGTCTGTTTTCTTTATTGTGTGGGGTTGCTAAAGTCTCTGCTCAGTTAGATTTCTGGTCAGCTAATGATTAGACTAAGATTTCCTTAAATGCCTGGAACCAATAAGACTCCCAGTCTTTTCTGAGTGGCCGTTGTGCCTGTTGGGGCACATCTTCAACACTCAGCTAGGCAGTTCATAACTCTGCCTTAGCATTTACTTCCTGCTTGTGCAGAGGCTTAAGGTCAGCCAGAGGTGATGGCTGATTTCCTGAGTATGTGCATAATCTTGAGCATGTGCACAGGCTTCTGCATGAGCATGGGCATGTATATATCTGGAAATATATAGGAGCTTTTCAAATTCTTCTGTGAATATCTAATTTCCTGGCTTTTCTTTTTAAGCTTTTAGTCAGCTTATCATTTGCCCAACTGTTATCCCCTGCATCAGGCAGTCTTGATGTTAAACAGTTACCAATAATAGTTTCTAAAAAATCTCCTCCATGGAAAGGCTATTTATAGTAAGTAAGGTCAATTAAAGACAAGAGTTGTAAGTGGGATATTCCAGAAAATCATTGGGCAGGTCAAATAATAACAATTCTCCGGGAATGAGGCTTTGAAGGAGGTCTGGTCCCATTTTTCCTCAGTGGCTGCCAGGATACTAGTTTTTATTGTGATTGTATACTGTTGGTTTTTAAGGCTACTGTAGAGCTGGGGAAAGAATATGGGAATATATCAAGTTAAAATGCCACAAAACTTGCTACTCTTACAAATACTCAACTATATTTATTTATTTTTTTTTTTTTGAGACAGAGTCTCACTGTGTTGCCCGGGCTAGAGTGCCGTGGCGTCATATTAGCTCACAGCAACCTCAAACTCCTGGGCTCAAGCGATCGTCCTGCCTCAGCTGCCCGAGTAGCTGGGACTACAGGCATGCGCCACCATGCCCGGCTAGTTTTTTTTTTTCTATATACTTTTAGTTGTCCAATTAATTTCTTTCTAATTTTAGTAGAGACGGGGTCTCGCTTTTGCTCAGACTGATCTTGAACTCCTGAGCTCAAACAATCCGCCCGCCTTGGCCTCCCAGAGAGCTAGGATTACAGACATGAGCCACCGCACCCGGCCAACTATATTTCTTAAATAAATGCTCACAAGATTATTGTAGTCATTTGGTTAATCTCCAGACTTCCAAAAAAAGTTTATTCTTACAATTTTTGCCAATGCTCTCATTGCTGTTGTAGAGGAGAGGATTTTAGTAGGTACTTAACTTCGCCATTCCTGCTGATATAATCTGTTTGTTTTGTTATTCTACTTATCTGGTCCAGTCTATATACAGGTTCTTGTTCATATAGCATGGTTACTATTCAAAGTATTAAAAAATACATGACTGAAAACATCGATTGCAAGTGGAAGTATGTTGCATATTGAGGGGTATCAGGAAATATGATACGTAAAAGTCCAGTTATGAAAGAACAAGGCTCACAGAATAGTTCTGCCCAAAACTTCTTTCTTAAAAATGGAAATCAAGGACATCAAGGCAAGTGAGTAAAAGATAAGGAAGAAAGAATATTGAAAAAAATATAGCTACTTCCAAAACAGCTAGCATCACTCAAATATATAGTTTCTCAGAACTGTAAAAAGTCAAAGATCAGTCAAGGCAGAAGTTAGAACATTACAGGATGAAATAGAAAACATGATCAAAGAAGATGGTAAAATTATTGAAGTATTAAATGAATTTCTTAATGGATTTACATGGAAGTATACTAGGCAAATGCCAGCTGTAATTTGCTATTTACACATCATCTTATTGGACTTCAAAGTTAGCATTTCGGGGGGGCTTAAGCAAGCCATGGAGATTCAAAACTAACAATCCCCCAACCAGATGGTGTTAATCCTAGGTACTCAGCTCAGACGAGAGCCACCTTTCTCAGTGATCATGGGCAGTACATGGAGGGAAAAGATTGTCAGCCTCAGCTGCTGCTGGAACAGTTTGAATCAACGTGGTGCTTCTGTCTGTGTCTTGTGTTGAGACTGGCTTCTGGAAATAAGCTACCCATTGGAATGGAGTTTAAAGCAATGGAAACAACTCACTCTCTATTGAAGTGGAGCCTTTTATGTGACAAATTTAGAGGTGTGTCAGAGGGAGAAGCAGAAATTCCTAGTATTTTTGAAATCAATATCCTAACATAATTTATAATTTAAGAATTAAAAATACTGTAAACTCATTGGATCTCCACCTAAAAAAAATATGTGACTTTTCCATTCTTCTTATTTCTTTCATTTTTCCTTTAAATCTCATTTTATTTTGAAGTAGAACTCTTACAGAGAAGTGTACAAAACATGAATATACAACTCAATGAGTTGTCACAAAGCAAACACCCATGTAGCTACCACCCAGCTCAAAAATAGAACATTGACAACATCCCAGAGTCCTTCCTTCACTTGTCTTTTTAAAGAGTGCATTGAAATTAATTTTGTTTAAATTGTTTCATGACGATTCTAGAAATAAAGATATTTTGGTGAGAATCTTGTTTTCTAAACAAGATTTAGAAAATAGTATATTATATAAGTATGAATCAGGGACTAACCTTGGAAACATAAGTCTGGTGACAGAGGAAAATCTTGTATATGATTGAGTGTTGAACTTGCCCCCTTCTCTGCACTCCCTGGTAGAATAACAAAGGCTCAGTTTCAAACCGGAGAAAGCTCAGTAGAAATGTCACGGGCCAACAGAAAGTAACACTTTCTTAGTTCTGAGAAATGGGCTAATTAGATTACACTGATATCTGCTGAAGTACAAGACATGCACTTGGCTTCCACAAACTCACATCAAATATCTAA
Source organism: Avahi laniger (assembly GCA_963575035.1). Lineage (NCBI taxonomy): Eukaryota > Metazoa > Chordata > Mammalia > Primates > Indriidae > Avahi > Avahi laniger. The sequence goes on from CAUYSK010084727.1 coordinate 10,037, forward strand.
AACAATGCTTTGTCCATATGGTCTTAATACATTATCTCCAGTTTCAAATAATTCACCAATCATATTCATAATTAACACTATGGCACTGTGTGCCAGGTACTGTTCTAACCATATTGCATATATTAACTTATTTAATTATTTCATCCTCCTAACCCTTTGAAAAAGATGGGGAAATGGAAGCACAAAGTCAGTCTGGAAGGAGGTGGCAAAGCTGAGATTCAAACTCAGACTGACAGAGTCTGAGAGCAGAGTCTGTGGTTGAACTACTAAGTTCTTCTGCCTCCATGTAAGGAATTTAAAATGAATGTTCCCTGGTTGGGCCTTATTTGGTCATTATGCATAGTATATATGTATGCTAATAGCTGGATTATGAGGAATAACTCTGTTAGCATAACTGTGACTATATATTAATTGTTCTTTAATATAAGTGTCAATATAAAGATTAAATCTCAGATTCCTGTTGTGACATGAAAGATGCATGAAATTTAAACATGCTTGACAAACTGCAAAACATTTTTTAATGGACATAAAAATTTTGAATAATGACTAATATATATCTTGAAAAGAAAAGCATATTGATGAACTTGTATAAGCAGTATTTGTTATTAGTATTGTAGACAGCCTATGTTAATATAGTACTAATACAGTTTGTTGCCACTGTCTTAATTCATGCTAAGGGGCCAGTAATTTTTCCACCATTGCTTTTGCACCATGAGCGAAAATGTCAATGTCAATGTAGAGAAAAAGACAAAATTCTCTTAATGTTACTATGAAGATAGTCTTGATCTTGCAGACTCCATGAAAAGACCTCAGGGACCACCAGTTGTCCATGGGTAACACTTTGAAAACTGCTGTAAACAAAAACCATTTGCTTCATTCTTTTCCTATTTGGAAACAATTATACTTTTCTAAAATCTTAGCTCTCACCTATGTGTCAGATCATCACTGTTCTCCAGCCACCTCATTCCCTTGCTTATAAATTTACAAATTTGGTTCCCCAGGCTGCCCATGCCCATATCCAGACAGCATTTGCATTTCCAGAAACAAAACAAAGCATAACAATGGCAATGATAACAACAACAACAACAGCAGCAAAACTGAGTTCCAAAAGTCCCCAAGATATGAATTCCCTGATTTAGGGTTAATTACCTCCCTTGATTTCTTGCAACATGAGTTTCTTGTTATGACCCCTGGATTCCTGATTCAGCCTGGGTGAAGCTTGTAGTTATCTGCTAATTGAACTCTCTTCTTCACTTGAAGTTTGCCAAGCAAATTTGGTGAATGGTCAGGGATGGCTGGGAGGAAGAAATAAACATTAACAAAAATGACAAGATAGAGGATGGTAAAGCTACCTTCTTGGTCACTTACAAGGAAGCAAATCCTTCAGTCAGGATGCTCTTCCACGCTTGTGTAAAGGTAAGTGGAATCATTTATAAATACTTGACAATCAATGGTCATTTCCTGTGACTTTCAGGGATTGGAAGTATTTAGTCATTTTAAGTACCTCATACCAATAATAGAAAAAACAAATGAAAAAGAGAGCCCAGTCTTTCCTCTTCCCTCAGGCAAGCTTCATAATAGATAGCTTAGTATGACAAATAAATTCAAAGCTGACATTTCTGTTCCATTTCTTATGGCTCCTTGCTCTGGCTGCACAATTTCCTTGGGAGCAGTTCCTTGTTAAATAATATGGAGGAATTACATTTTGTAGAGAATTTGACCCAGTTAATTCTGACACTATAGAGGGCATGCTAGGACCTTAAGTTACATCAAGCAAAGAGTCTATGTGGGAAGGAAATCTGTGTCTGGGAAAATGACAGAAAGTCTTTAGTCATCATCAATGTCATTCTTTTAGCATCATCATTAGAGTCTTATCTTTGAAGAGTTTAAAATTTATTTTTTAAAGCCTTTTGTCTTCCTCTTCCTATTTATAAAAGAAATAGCAAAGATTTGAAAGCTGGCAAAATTTTAATTTTGGATTATAGGAGCTCTCAACTCCTACAACCATATTAAAATTATAATAAAGACATTTATAACACTTTTACCTGATTCTTAATATTTACTATAGTGACAAAATCTTTTTATTTAAACAAACAATAATTAAGCACCTGCTAGGTGCAAAAATCTATAGGAAATTTTGGAAGCTGAAGAAATAAATAATATGTGCTGTTTTAGTTCATTTTGTGTTGCTATAACAGAATACCACAGACTGGGTAATCTATAAACAATAGAAGTTTATTTTGGTTCATGGATCTGGAGGCTGCCAAGTCAAAGGGGCCCACATATAGAGTGAGGGCCTTCTTGCTGCATTATCCCAGAGTAGAAGGCAGAAAGGTAAAAAAGCGAGAGAGCCAGAGAAAGCCAAACTTGCTTTTATAACAAAACCACTCTCATGAAAACTAACCCACTCCTGTGATGACAACATTAATCAATTCACGAAGGCTGAGCCTTCATGACCTAATCGCCTCTTATTAGGCCCTACCTCCCTGCACTGGTGCAGTGGAGATTGTTTTCAACACCTAAACTTTGGGGGTCACATTCAAACCATAATATATTCCCTCCCTTCCAAAAAAATTTCAAACTATAATGAGACATAGGAAATACAAAGGGAGACAGATAGGTATTAATTGCTTATAATCGAAGTGAGTGAATGCAGAAGGAAGCAGGATATAGACCCAGCATGGTACGTGTCTATTCCAGGGTTTTAATTATTATGTTGGTGGCAAAGAGGGGCCTGTCCCAGGTGTATAATATTCTCTTAATGAGTCTTTGCCAGGCATTCAGACATAGGGGCTGGTGGTCGATGGAGAGGCCTGCTTTTCAAGCACTGCTCCAGGTTGAGGGTGGCCATTGCCAATAACTATCACTCAGGCCCCAGACGTAGGCGTGGTCAGGCAATGGAGATGATTTTTAGTCTACCCCTACCCCCACCCTTACCAAGACACTGCGCTTGGAAGTAATAAGTCTCCTCTGGGATGGAGCTACTTACCTTTGGTCAACACTACTGAAAAATTATTACAAAAGGATCGCTTACTGTTTGTTAGATTTAAGGGAAAATCCCCAAATCTCAGAGTAATCAAGCTGTGATCATTAATACCAAGCAATTTGCTCAAAGGTTTATTTTTTATTTTTTTATTTTCAGTTAAGTAATTAACATCATAAAGTAGATTGAGATCAAAGAGTCTAGAGTGTCTCTTGACTATAGGAGATAAGAGGCAAGATCTAAATCAAACAGAACTTCATCTTCTATTCCACTCAGATTTGATTTGGAAAGGAGGTAGTTAAATTACAACATGAAGAATGTGGCAGTTATAAAGCTTGCCTTCTATTGCATGCTTTTGCAGCAGCAATTACCTCTGCTACAAATCTCATTTACAGAACTCTTTGAAAGTGCTATCTGGACGATGACAGAATACACTGGAAATCAATGGAGGGTGATTTCATTCCCAAATTGAAGTTACCATTTAATAGGGAAAAAACACATACATGCACATCCCAACCTCCTTCTTACTCATTAATAGATTCCTCAGTAGCAATTATGAGGCTCAACTTTCACAAATTCAATTACTACTTGAAAAATATGAATTATAAACACTCTTTACCAATTGAAATGCAATAGCGTCCTAGCTTCCAGAAGGAAAATAGACAGGAGCTGTTGGAAATGATCCTAATCATGATGCTAATTAGTAACAGCCCAGTACATAGTCTGCAAAACAGGCCAGCGTCTGCCTTTCTGCACCTACCATTATGTGATGTTTTCTTTCCTGATTTATATATAGCATTCTAGCAACCATCATGCATATTAGTCATAATGGATCTAAAACTGATGCACTGGGAAATCTATCCTTAAGGGCCTCATGCTCCAGAGAGAGACACTTTTTCCTTGGAGGGCATGTCAATAGCCAAATAGATATGTGGGGATTTGAATCATTTTATTTGCTCTGAGATTTTATTGTTCTACCTGATCCCATGTAGTCAGAAAGCTGTAATCCAGGTTTAATCTAAATAGATGGCAGTGCTGCCAACAGATCCTAAATCCACATGAATATTCAATAGCACAGCAGAGGAACCTCCCTGGGGATGTTGCTTGCTGGAGATGACCTTAAACCTAGCAAGAATGGGCCCTGACAATAGCTCTAAATTTTACCTTATTTACTGCTCATTGATTTAAGACAGGAGGGGCACTTTCAAAATGTTCATGCAACCCAGGATTGGGAGGACTTTAAGCCATTCTTATTTTCCTGTGAAGTAAATTAATTACCAACTCAGGGCCCTTTGACAGAGGTCGGATCCTTTTTGATACAGAAAAGGAAACATTTAGAACTAGGCATAGGGCCTAAGAGCTGGAGAAAAGCTAGATGGAAAAAAGCTGCAGAGAAGTTCCTCTATCCTTAATTTTGGCCTGGGTTCTCCAAAGTCAGTGATTGAATGCTATCAGGGACTTTTCCAGACAGGCTCTGTATAATGAGGTAGACTAGGAGAAGGAGTAGGAAGTCCATTGTAAAGCTGAATGGCCCATTAGTTTCATAATGTTGTCAAGGAAGACATTTTGTAGCTAAGGAAGACATTGCTAAGTAATTAAAAAATATTTCCATTCTGGTCCTGAACTCATTTTCGCAACTCCATATTTCCTTCATCTCAGTCATAATGTACCCTGATCCATGATTCTGTACTCTGATCCTCCTCTCTGATCACAATCTCCTGTGCTTCTATGGCTTCCTACCCCTTAGCTCCCACTGAACGGTCCCATCATCACCTTCAAATCCTTAATTAGTCTCAATTCTCCTAACCCATTATCTCTCACTGTGGTTTTCCTCCATATTCACTGGGCTCTGTGGGATGCCATTTTGATGACACGCTCGCTAACACCCTGTGATTCCTTAACCCACTCACTGAAAACTCTTGTCAAAATTTTTTGGCTTCCCAATGCAAGCCCTGTAACTTCTATTAATAAATTTGTTTTCTTCCTAGGTGCTTAGTGATTCTAAGGAAAACCATAAAACCATGATGATTTGATTCCCTAGAGCCCTGCTAGCTAATTCCAGCTGGGCCTTTTTAGATGCTCATATATACTTCTTTTATCACTTGTTGCCTTTCTTTGCCATTCATTTATTCTTTTAATAAACTTTTATTCTGGCAATTATTGCATCTTAACTATGGCCAAGGCACTGAGGATACAGTAGTGATGAAGACTGACAAGGTACTTTCCATCATGGAGTTTATCATTTAGTGAAGGAAGGTGGAAAATAAACATGTTTTTAAAAAGGAAATTTCATATTGGGGTAAGTTCCATGCAGGAGAGTAGGTGCAAATGTCCTGAGATAAGAATAAACTCAAGATGTTCAAAGGATAGAATGAAGGTCAATGTAGGTGGACTGGAAAGGGAGAGGAAGAGTGATAGGATTTAAGGTCACAGAGATAGGCAAAGAATCATGAAAAAACCATATGATTTTATTGTACTTTCAATGGAGAGCTGTTAAAGAGTTTTAAGCAGGAGAGTCACAATATTTGATTTATGCTTTGAAAGAAAGGATCACTCTAGCCACTGTGCAATGGATGTAAGAGAGAAGCATGGAAGCAAAGAAACCAGTCAGGAAGCTGATAAAAGATCCAGGTGAGGGATGATGATGGTTTGTACTAATGTCGTAGCAGTAGAGATGGTAGAAAGTGTTTGGATTCCACTAAGGAAGTTGAAAACTAAATAATAAAGTGATATGTCCAGGAAGTAATAAAATGACAGCTGTTACCTTTACAAGTCATATTTAAATTGCCATTTTGCTTCGTGTGAAGGAGAGAAAGTATGTTTTCTCTTCTGCTCACCCACTTTGATTCTAGCCCTGGTGCAATTGTAAAAAAGACAAAATAAATCAGCATTTCCTCTCTCTTTTGAAGTACCCTCTTCTTGTCCTTTTCCTTGGCTTGCTCTCCCTCAATGTCCTGCACATATTTTGCATTCCTCCCTCCAATCATCCAAACTACCCAAGTCTTGCCTCCTCTTTCCACAGAGGTGACTCCAAGGTGAGAATCTCAGTGACCTTGCAAAGGTATAAGGAGAAGCTATTGAGCAGGATTGGGGGCTGAAAGCATCTCTGGAATCCCTCACAGTAAACCATGTGGAAGCCACTTTTCTGCTAAACATAGGACTGATCTCAGTGGCTACTACTAAGCCAGGTTTCTGAGAAAGGCTTTTTAACTATCCTTTTATGGTCAGACATAGAAATGCTAGATTTCTTGAAAAAATAAATTTTCAAAGGAGCTAGCAAACCCTATCATGTTACTTCATATTTGCTGTGCACTGGAAATATTTAGAAGGAAACAGAAAATTGATCCCGATCTGTGCATTCACTTTGGACTTATACCATCTCTTATTTAGCAAGCTCAAAGCAGTGCCAACGTTAATGTATATTACCTTGCTAATCTCAACATCACAGCTGTGAGAACACATCAGTAGTCAGATTTCTCATTTTCCAGATCAATCAATCAGCACGGATATTTTTAAAGCATATACTAGTTTAAGCACCCATAACCTAGGTTTGGGCCTAAAATACAGATATGTGAGCCATGATTCCTGTATCATAGATAAAAGCCTAATGTATAAGAAACAACTGAAGACCAAAACAGCAATTAATTAAATGCTAACCTGGATCATATTGATTCTAATTTTAGCATGAATTATAAGATAGAAGCATCAATTTTTTTTTTGGCTGTGAAAAGGTGAGGAATTTTTTTTTATTTCAGCATATTATAGGGGTACAGATGTTTAGGTTACGTATGTTGCCCTTGCCCCCCTCCTCCCCCTAAGTCTGAGTTTCAAATATGTCCATCCTTCGGGTGGTGCACATTGTACTCTTTGTGTATGCACATACCCGTCCCCTCCTCCCTCCACCCCCTCCCCCCTGCCCAACATCCAATAGATATTATTCTTATATGTGCACTTATGTGTTGATCAGTTAATACCAATTTGCTGGTGAGTACATGTGGTGCTTGTCTTTCCATTCTTGGGATATCACTTAGTAGAATGCATTCTAGCTCT
>CAUYSK010084728.1:0-14352 GCA_963575035.1 Avahi laniger
CCTGGCCTACACTGTCATCTTTAAAGGTACTATTATGTCACAGCCAAGAGGGATCTAAAGAGACATGACTAATAAATGCAGTGTGGTATTCTGGATGAGATCTCAGGACAGAAAAAAGACATTAGGTAAAAACTAAGGAAATCATAATAAAATATGGACTTTAGTAAATAACAATGTATCAATTCATTAATTGTAACAAATGTTCCATATTCATGTAAGATGTTCATAGGGGAATTTGGGTGTGGGATATATGGGACTCTCTGAATTATCTTTGCTAGTTTTTATACAAACCTAAAACCATCCTAAATTTAAAGTTTATTTAAAATAAATAAAAGGATTACAAAGATGGCAAAAAAGATACTGTTAATAATTTTAAGTGTTTTCGTATTCTATAACATCATCCTTGTGTTTATTAATGGTGCTAATGTTTGCATTGAAAAATGCACATTAAAACTTTCCTTAAAGTGGGAGTAAGATGTAATAAACTCCATGAACATGTTTCAACAGCTGCCTCGATACTTGATAGCATACATTTAGGAGAGAGCACCCTGTGAAATCTTAGCGATAATGAACACAGCCTTAAAGCAAAATGAATACATTACAGGCTTATGAGCCACGTGATGGCATCACCCCACTTCGTCTTTATTCCTGTTGGGGAGATTGTCTTTTAAACTATGTGATGTCTTCAGAAACACGTTTCTCATTTCTTGCACAGCTCTGTACTGGTGATTTTCACATCAGGCAGATGATGAGCAGATACAGCAGATCTCATTGTCCCCATTTTCAGATAAGAGAACCAAGAGGTTAGGCAACTTGATTAAGCTTCCAGAAATAGTAAATAACACAGGCAGGATCAGAATCCAGGTCTCATGATGCTTAATCCAGTGCTATTTGAACCGCTCTGCGATGATAGTCCCCATTGTAAGCAGTAGAGCTGGTCCTTAACCCTTGAAGGGTATTCCCACCTCGCCTTCCTCCTTCCTATCAGAATTCCACTTTTACTCGGGCCTCTACGTCTTGTCTGGAGCATGTGAGCTCCTGATAGCCCCTCCACAGTCTAACCAGGTGTTCTCAACCCTGTTGCACATTGGGGTCATCTAGTTTTGCCTCCAGAAATTCTGAAATATTTGATCTAGAAAGCAGCCTTGGCATTTTTTCTTCTCCTAAGACTGTGTTCTCTTGTTGTTTAATGTTACTACCAAAGACCAGAAAAGGACCTGCCCATTCAATCCGTATGAAACAAAGTTGTGGAGCTCTGATTGGATATCACTTTTTCTGATCTTATCCAGGTAAGTCCGAACACTTTCCTCTTTGAAGCAGATGCTTGGCTTTGCGAAAAAACCTTTGGGTCTTCTCCTCAAAAGGTAGAATTTCTACATCTCAAGATATAAAAAAGAATTCATGTGTTAGATGAGTTTAGAGGAGATGGCTAGTCACGCAAGCTGAGGGCTGAAACAAACAGTGATATCTGAATGTTGCATGTTATTGTTTTGAGTAGACGCCAAAGAGGTGGAATAGTTCTTTGTTCTCAGAGAGGGCAGAAATGTCCACGGCATTGCATAATTTAATACTTAGACCTTGTCAAGAGAAGCAAGTCCCCTTGAATTAGAAAAGCCCTAATACAGTCATGCATATCCCTCTCCACACTGCCCAGTCTCCTTTGGGTTCAGTACCTGTCTCCCATCATCCTAACAACCCACATCCCATATTAAGCAGTGGTTACTAGGATGATGGGAGATGTGACCTACTTACCCAGTTTGGAGATGTTTGTCCATCTCTGCCAGTGATGCTATTTTTCCCCTTGTGGGCTCTGGTGACTTTCAACAATTGCCCATTAGTGCTGGAAATGGGCCCAGATTCTTCCAACATTTTGGCACCAAAGACACTGCTTAGAGCAATATGTCCTTCCTTGGGTCCAGCACCAATAGGTCAAATCACATACTTAATCATGAATGGGAAGAGCCTAATTTTAAGCATCTGGAATGTGTACCTTTATACAATTGCTTATTCAGGCCCCTATGAAAAAATAAGGAAAGACCAGATAGAGTTTAAAAAGTGTGTCCATTGAGACAAGAAAGAAGAAAAGGAACAGAAATTAAGATGGATTGGAAGTATCTGCAAACATCAGCTCCTTACACTGGTTGCACACATACTTCACCCAATTCCATTTGAGAATACCCCTATGTATTTATTCAGAGACAAGGTCTTGCTCTATTGCCCAGCTAGAGTACAGTGGTATCATCATAGCTCACTGCAACCTCAAACTCCTGGGCTCAAGTGATCCTCTTGCCTCAGCCTCCCGAGTAGCTGGGACTACAAACACATGCCACCATGCCTGGCTAATTTTTTTAGTTTTTTTTAGAGACGGGGTCTTGCTCTTGCTCAAGCTGGTCTTGAACTCCTGGCCTCAAGCAATCCTCCCACCTCAGTCTCTCAAAGGGCGAGGATTACAGGTGTGAACTACTGCACCCAGCCAGAATATCCCTATTTTAAGTTTTCTAATGTCCCTAGTCATCGAGATCACCCAATCTCATTAACCAGTCATCTGGTTGTTACATTTTGGCTCACTGACTCTCAGATATTATACAGAAATTGTGGACTCTAGTGTCAGCCAATGTTCCTCATCGAATCCTATGAAAAAGGTGAATTCAGATAACTATTGATCTAATGTGATATCAGGGGCTCTGGAAAGTTAGCTGGCTACTTTTTCTCTTTTTACCACCTTTACCCTGTGCCTAAAATTCCTGCCACTAGGTGGCTTAAGGTACTGTTTCTTGAAGGCCACTGCTAAAAGTCAAGGTAATCTCAGAAGACTTTCCATATAGGCATTTGTCAGTCAACATGTACAGACCCTCTCTGGTCAGCACTGTGCTACAGATGCAATCCCTGAGGGCAGGGCAGGTTCTTAGCACCGGGTGGGGAAATGGAAAATATTTTTACAAGAGAACACAAGCTACGACAGGTCAACTTAACTCAAAAATGCTAAGAGTCAGGAAGGGCAGTGGAAGAGTGATCAGAGTAAAAAAGAGAGGAATTAGGATGGATTTGTGCATGTGATTGTTTGGAATGAGGTCTTGAAGTAACCCAAATATATTAATGCCAGCCAAATAACCCAAATACCATCATTACACAGGGTTTTATTTATGCATGTGTAAGGCAAATGTGGATTTTTCTGAATGTTAGAGTTGAAATTTCCCGTGTGGACCATTAGTTGATTATAAGAAAGTTTTGTCACAGAGAAGGGATCATGTTGGAGGACTGAATCATTCATTGAAAAATGTTTTTTGATGCCCAGGATAATTTCTGCACCTTAAAAAATTTTTTTGATCAGTCACATCTTGACCATTAACTGAATAATAGGCACAAATAGTAGCAATGCAGACTTGGGCAGCTTCAGGGTCCCATAAAGGGGTATAGGCAGATTGTGTGTCACGTGACTTTAGGAAGGCTGTGAGGTTGCAGTGAGAAGAGCCTGGGTAGAAGTCGGCAGAGGTGGGGGCCAATCCTGGCCTCTTTCCTTCTGATTCAAGTAAACTTGGACAAGTCACTAAACTTTTTTGGGCCTCCTTCATCCATAAATACCTTAGCTACAGGTGCCGTAGTTTCAAGAGACTCTATCATGGTTAATATATGTGAGAGGACTTTATAAATTATGTTAGGTATTTGTAAGGTTAGGATTTGTTTTCATTGTTCCTTTAAACCATGCCTCAAAGCTTTTCTTTTGCCTACCTGGGTAAGATCTATACATCAGGATTTCTCATATGGCATTGAAATAGTGAAATCAAGGGGGATAATTTGAATGATTCACTGTTGGAGGGAGTAGAGTGATTTTGAATGAGGGGGGAAGGCAACAATCCCAAGATTAGTCTGAAGAGAGAATTTGTGGGTGTTGGCAGCAGAATTAAGCATCAGAAGCAAAGGGACCCTTTTGTTTGAGAGAGACCCTGAGGTATCATCACAGTCATGATTTGCAGTGGCAGTGGGGCCGAGGACAGCCTTGTGGGCAGGTATGTGGCATAAAGGAGTAAACGGAGTGTGGGAGACGGTAAGCGGATTGTGTTATCCTGGGGAGAAAGCATGCATCACAGAGAAGGGATCTTGCTGGAGGACTGAATAGTTCATTGAAGATTTTTTTTGGATGAGCCATATCTTGAGCTGGGAAAATAACACCAGGAAAATACAGTTAGAGCCACACATTTATGGTCAATTGGTTTTCAACAAAGATGTCAAGAACACACAATGGGGAAAGGACCAACACTTTAATAAATGATGTTGGGAAAACTAGATATCCACATGCTGAAGAATGAAATTAGATTCTTATTTTGCACCATATCTAAAAATCAAATCAAAATGGATTAAAGACTTAAATGTAAGACCTGAAACTATAAAACTACTAGAAAAAAAAAACACAGGGGAAAAGCTTCATGACACTGACTGGGAAATGATTGTTTTTAGGTATGACCCCAAAAGTACAGGCAGAAAAAGCGAAAATAGACAAATAGGATTGTATCAAACCAAAACGCTTCTGCATAGTCAAGGAAACGATCGACAGAGTGAAGAGAAAATATATGAAATGAGAGAAAATATTTGTAAGCCATATATCTGATAAGGGGTTAATTTCCAAAATATATAATGAACTCAAGAACTCAATAGCAAGAAAACAAATAACCTGATCAAAAAATGGGCAAAGGACTTGAATAGACATTTCTTAAAAGAAGATATACAAATGGGCAACAAATATATGAAAAAATGTTCAACATGACTTATCATTAGGGACATGCAAATTAGTTTTAATAAACCTATAATGAAATATCACCTCACACGTGTTATAATGGCTACTATCAAAAGGACAAAAGATAAGCATCAGCGAGGATATGGAGAAAAGGGAGCCCTGGCACACTGTTGGTGGGAATGTAAAAACAGTATGGAGGTTTCTCAAAAAATTAAAAATAGAACTACCATATGATCCAGCAATCCCACTACTGGGTATATATCCAAAGGGAATGAAGTCAGTATGTTGAAAATATATCTGCACTCCTATGTTCATTACAGCAGTATTCATAATAGCCAAGATATGGAATCAACCTAAGTGTCTACCAATGGACAGAGAAAATGTGGTTTATGTACACCATGGAATACTAGTCAGCCTTCTTTTTAAAGAAGGCAACGTCATTTGCAAAAATATGGATGAACCTGGAGGACGTTTTGTTAAGTGAAATAAGCCATGCACAGAAAGACAAGTAGTGGGTGATCTGTCTTATAGGTGGAATCTAAAAAAGTCAAACTTATAGAAGCAGAGACTAGAATTGAGGTTACCAGTGGCTGGGAGGCTGGTGGTGGGTTGGGGAGATGTTGGTCAAAGGATACAAAATTTCAGTTGGACAGGAGCAATAACTTCAAGAGAGCTATGGCATCATGAGGCAACTATAGTTAACAGTGTATTGTATTCTTGAAAATTGATGAGAATATATTTTAAGTGTTCTCACCGCAAAAGATGATAAGCATGTGAGATAATGCATATGATCATTAGCTCAATTAAGCCATTCTACAATGTATATATATTTCAAAACATCATGTTGTATATGACAAATATATACAACTTTTTTCAATTAAAAATAAATTTTAAAGAATAGAATTATGAGCTGTTCTGGCAGCCTTAAGTTTCTCTAGTCACATTGGGAGCTTATGTGTCCCTGGATGTGGGAGACAATGGGACTCGATTTTCCTTCCAAGTTATTTTCGCAAAAAAGAGCCTCAGAAATATTCACGTAGGACTGCCTTGGCCCCAGGATGGCAAATAATTTCAGTCATGTGCGAATTCAGACTAATTAGAGGCAGCTGCCTGTTGTGCTGTGTGGGGCTCTAAGGCACATTCAGGGATTGGATAAGTGGCCAAGAGCATTATTATGTCTGTCTCAGCAGTGTCTTGCCCATGGTGGCAATTGTGCTGAATATTTTGCTGACCTTGGAAAGACTCCAGAGCCCTGGTGATGAGCCTAAAAGACGGGGGTACAGCTTTCTTCTGTTTTGTCCTCTGATCGTACACTCAGCTGTTGCCCTAGTTCCAGTACACTGCTCCTACCACCATTTCCAGTTCATCTTCTTTTTTTTTTTGAGACAGAGTCTCACTCTGTTGCCTGGGTTAGAGTGCTGTGGCGTCAGCCTAGCTCACAGGAACCTCAAACTCCTGGGCTCGAGTGATCCTCCTGTCTCAGCCTCCCGAATAGCTGGGACTACAGGTATGCACCACCATGCCCAGATAATTTTTTCCATATATTTTTAGTTGTCCAGCTAATTTCTTTCTATTTTTTTGGTAGAGACGGGGTCTCATCTTGCTCAGGCTGGTCTCGAACTCCTGAGCTCAAACAATCCTCCCGCCTTGGCCTCCCAGGGTGCTGGGATTACAGGCGTGAGCCACCACGCCCAGCCCAGTTCACCTTCTTGAAGCCCAGCACTGACTCCTCTTCTAGGGCAGTCTTCTCTTCCCTATCTCTCCTTTCATGGCACCAAACCATGAAACAGTTATTGGGAGGCTAAGGTTTCTGGATGTTGCTGAATTTTACCCCATGTGAAAGGGACAGGTGGTTTCACTTAAGAGAGACATGGGACCTTATAGGACCCCAAAGGGCACCTCTTAGGCTTAGAGAATTTGCCCAAGAAGGATGTACCATTTAAACACAGTAAAAACATGACCTTGCTGGGTCAGGCTCAGAATTGGTCGCTCTGGCCTCCTTGGTACAGATGTTCTTTGAGTTATGATGGAACCATATCCTGATAAACCCATCATAAGTTGAAAACATCTTAAGTCAAAAATACATTTAATACACCTAACCTACCAAACCTCATAGCTTAGCCTAGCCTATTTTAAACATGATCAGAACACCTACATCAGCCTACAGTTGGGCAAAATCATTTGGCAACACATTACACTGTAGAGTATCAATTGTTTACCCTCATGATCACTTGGCATCTTTTTTTTTTATTTCAGCATAATATGGGGGTACAGATGTTTAGGTTACGTGTGTTGCCCTTGCCCCTCCTCCCCCCGTCAGTCCAAGTTTCAAATATGTCCATCCTATTGTGTGGTGCGCATTGCACTCTTTGTGTATGCATATATCCATCCCCTCCTCCCTCCTCCCCCCTCCCCCCTGCCCAACATCCAATAGATGTTATTCTTATATATGATATGCACTTATGTGTTGATCAGTTAATACAATCGCTTGGCATCTTGAAAGAGTATTGCTCTGCATATCACTAGTCTGGAAAAAGATAAAAATTCGAAGTATGGTTTCTACTGGATGCTTTTGCACTATCATAAAATTGAAAAATTCCAAGTCCAATCATTGTTAAGTTGGGGACCATCTGTATAATTGTTAACTCTAGAGTAAGAAGTTGTCCTTTTGCTCTACTTCCTTATATTTTCATGGCTAGAGGTGTGAGCGGGAACACTGAGGACCAAATTGAGCCTTGATTCAGCTTAGCAAGGTGGGTGCAAACCTTTTGATCATTTCTTCCAGAATCCTAACAGTATCTTACACTTACAATGCTATTTAAGTCTGAGAGGACACTGATGGCAGATACTAATAGTTCAGTAATACTTGGAATGTGGTCCATAGATAACTGAAAATACGATTACGAATAGCACTAGGCCCAAATCAGAGTCGTAAACTAATTTGAGAGATGATGTGGTTTGAAGTATAGGAAAGGAGCCCGTGCTTGTAGCCCTCCTTCTCACATCTTGCACAGATAGAAGGGACAAGGGGTAAAAAGAGCAATATGTCCTTTATTTTCCATGTACCTGTCCCTGTGTGAATCCAGGAGGGTGGTCAGGGTTCCTATCTACCATTTTTTTTCCAAGATGAATATAACTGCTCATGCTTACCTATAAACTTGATTCTATGGAAGTCCTGAGCCTGTCTGTAGACCTTGCAACATCAGCCTCTGCACTTACACATCCTCATATACACAGAAAATGGGAATACTATTTATGGACCATACGTCCTGGTCTCCTTCCCTCAGTAGCTTCCCATTGCTCCAGATGGCATCTAAGGTGCCTAGTGTAATCAAGCAGATGGTGGGCAGGGGAGTAGCTGGGAGGAGATAACTTATTCTTTTCACTTCTAACCCACATATGAGGGCTGATCAAACGAAGCACTGTCAATGTTGGGACATATTTTTCCCAAACTTTAGTGTGTGTCAGAGCCCTGAAGGGCTTGTTACACAGATTGCTGAGAACCAACTCCAGAGTTTCAGATTTAGGAGATCTGTGGACAGGGCCCGAGAATTTTCATTTCTAACCAGTTCCTAGGTGATGCTAATGCTGCTAGTTCATAGACCACATTTTGAGAACCACTGACCTATGCTATTGTTTTTTAACCTTGGATGTAGGTTAAAATTACCTGGAAAGCTAAAACAAAACAGGCCAAGCATGGTGGCTCATGCCTGTAATCCTAGCACTCTGGGAGTCCAAGGTGGGAGGATCGCTTGAGGTCAGGAATTCAAGACCATCCTGAGCAAGAGTGAGACCCCCGTCTCTACTAAAAATAGAGAAAATTATCCAGGCGTGGTGGCATGCTCCTGTAGTCCCAGCTCCTCAGGAGGCTGAAGCAGGAGGATCACTTGAGCCCAGGAGTTTGAGGTTGCTGTGAGCTAGGCAGACACTATGACACTCTAGCCCAGGCAACAGAGTGAGATTCTGTCTCAAAACCAACCAACCAAACCCAGGCCCAGATCATATCTAAGATCAATTTCAACAGAATCTATGTTAATGGCAGCAGACATCAGTAGTTTTAAAGATTCCCAGGTGACTCCAACGTGCAGCCAAAGTTGAGAATCACTGATTTATGCTAATGAGGTAGATACCCATTAATGCAGGTGTTCTAGACAAAAGTCGGTAGAACCAAAAGTCTTCCATTCTTGGTTCTGAGGCAGGATACTTTTGTAGTCTGGCTATCTTTCCTTGTGATAAATGTAGCTGCCAATGATTGTGATGGAAATTGACATCTCTTGGATCATAGCTCAGAGAAAGATTTGTCAGAGTGAAGAAGGTTGAAATGGCAACCATGGAAAATGGTAAAGAAACTGACTAGGAAAACAGAAAATGATTTATGCATAAGTCAAAGACCTCTGATAAGCAGAGATCATAAAATTATCTCAGGGCTCTTCTCTAAAATGTATGAGTTTTCCCATTCACTGTTAGTAGCCCTGGGAAGGAACACAGACATTCTGACTGAATCAGGGTTACCAAACTTCCCATGCAGTTGCATGTAGTAGGGCAAAGGAATGAAGGATATCGGTGTGAGAGTGGTTAAAGTGAAGGACCTTAGAGTCTAGGGCCTAATCTCAATGATGAACTCAACAGAAAGTTTTCCTTTCTGCTAGGTTTTGTACTGGATATAAACACAATATTCCTTTCTGAGGGCAGTGTCTCCTTTATTTCACAGGATTATGGTGACCCAGGCTTCGCTAATTATACTATCCCTTTCCCCCTAATTGGTGCAGGGGTGAGACGAGCCCCTAACAGGACCAATCCTGGTCCTTCCCTGTAACTCACGTTTGGGATGGATAATGTAATTTGAAGCAACACTAGATAGGATGGAAGGCTACTCTAACGTAGTGCTTTGAACAGAGACTAAAAAATAAGAAGTTTGTGCAAAGTTAGAGGAAGGGCAGAGGAAGTAACAAGTACAAAGGATCTGAGGCGAGAACGGGCCAACCTTGCTCAGGGTACATGAGGTTAACGCAGAATGCTGTTCCCATTGCCTGAACCGCTCTCCCTTATACTCTCAGCCTGGGTAATTCCCGCTCAGCCTTCAAGTTTCAGCCCAAACATCACTCCCTTTCAGCCATCCCTGAACTCAGAGCAGGTCTCCCTTCGCCACCGCCAATGACCGGCTAGTTCCTAGGATCTAGGAGTTCCTAGGATCTGTGTTTATCAGACTTACGGAGCTGGGGAAAGGGAGGTAGGGAATAAGAGTGATGTAGGTAGGGAGCGTTAAAGGGGTCGCGCAAGCTGTCTCCGCAGGAAGGCGAAGCGGATACCCAAGTTCTCCAGAGCAATGACTGGGGAGCGACACCAGCGCGCAGAGCGGCCGGTCACGGAGCGGAAGTTCATTCCCGGAGCCGTTCTAGGAAACCTGGAGGACCCAGCTCGTCAGTGATCCTGGAGCTGAAGTGGGCAACAGGGCCAGTACACTGGGCCAACCAGGGAGCCGCCTAGGCAGGCGGCGGCTTGGCAGGGCTTGTGTTAGGTTGAGAACCAGAGAAAAGCAAAGCTGGAAAAGGCGAGGAAGTGTTGGCGCGCTGACCACATGTTCTTCCTGCGGAGTACGGCGCGCGCTGATTGGCTGGATTGCAGCCCGGGTACCGGAAGTGGCCGATGCCCGTCGCCCGTGACACCCGGACAACAGCTGGCCGGTTCTGTTCGAGCGGCCCAGCAGCGCCGGGAGCCCGAGCGGAGTGAGCGTGGGGCGGTAGCGGCCTGCGGTGAGACCTCATTCTGTCACAGCGAGGGGGAGGAGGGCGCTGGGCTCCCAACTCCCTAGTCCGCGAGCCGAGCGGAAACCCTACATTTAGGCCCGTTCATGACCCGGGTGCGCTGTGTGACCTTGGTCTTTATGGCCCCCCCGGGCCTTCATGTCCCCACCTGCACACACAGTATGGGGCCTGGACACTGCCAGGGACCGTCCCAGCTCTGGTTCAGTGCCTGTCAACCGTGGGGGTGGGACACCCCCTATGGTCCAGACGTGGGGACCTATGGGAGCAGTGGTTTTCTCAGACATTTCACTCCCCAGGTAAACCGCGGGGACGAAATGGCGGGTTGTGACAAAAGCTTAAGGCTCCTGTGGCAGACTGTACCCTGTGCTGGCTGACCGAACATTGGCTTATGAGGGTTAGTTATGGAAAGGATACAGGTGTAAGCCGCAGAGTTAATAAAACCCCCTTGATTATGGGTACCAGAAGGAGGACAGAGGAAAGGTAGATAACAGTGCCTTAAATCAAATATCATCCAGGTTGGGGGAAGGAACTTATTTTTACAAATAGTTATTGACACCAGCTGTGAGGCTCTTTAGATACAAAGATGAATGAAATATCCAGTTAGCCTTCAACAGTACCGAAGATCATTATGTAGTTAAGAGAGTTACAAAAATTCACTTAACATTTGCCAGGTATTTAAAATGTGCTAGGCCCTGGGAATACCAAGATGACTAGAACATCATCCTTGTTCACGATCTAGAGAAGAAAAGCGACATGACAATGAACTGACAATACAGTGGAGTAACTGCTACAAGACGAATGGGTATCTTTCTGTCTTAGGGTCCATAGGTCAGGGAAGAAAATGGTGGGGACTGTCCATGCTTGAGCAGAGATGTTTATTAAATGCACAAGGTGGGCAATAGTATTTCAGGAAATGGGAATGACTCAAAGGCAAAGAAGCTTTAAAGAATAGGAAGTGTTTGGGTTGTAGGACACTGAGCATGACTGCAGCTTCTAGCAGTTAATGGAGAGTGTGGGACAGGAGATGGGGAAGGGAAACAGGCCTCATCATGATTACATATGAGCCATGTGAAGAAGTTTTTATTACTTAGGGCTTGGGGAGCAATAAACAGGAAGTGACCATAGTATAAAGAAAGAGGTGAGGAAAGGGCCCGTGAAATGCTGGTTCAGAGGACCATGAGAGAACCTCTTTCCTGCAGATGTTAGTGAAGACTTTGGGGGAGGAGGTGGTCCCTGTACTAGATAATGAGAATTTTGTAGGATTTGGCCTTTTAGAAGTTAAGGGAAATCAGGAGTTAAGATGCTATTTAGCCAGGTGTGGTGGCTCTGTGGCGGGAG
Organism: Avahi laniger; assembly: GCA_963575035.1. Lineage (NCBI taxonomy): Eukaryota > Metazoa > Chordata > Mammalia > Primates > Indriidae > Avahi > Avahi laniger. The sequence goes on from CAUYSK010084728.1 coordinate 11,836, forward strand.
CCTATAGTCCCAGCTACTCAGGAGGCTGAGGTGGGAGGATTGATCAAGGCTAGGAGTTTGAGACCACCAGCCTGGATATAGTGGGATCCCGTCTTTAAAAAAAAAAAAAAAAGCTTTTATCTGTAAGTAACAGAATCCAATTCAAGCCGGCTTAAAAATATGCAAGTATATAAGCTCTCATAATTAGAAGTCAAGAGGTATAGCTGTTTCAGGACTGAATTAATCCAGTGGCTCTGGGCTCCATTTCCCCTTGATTTTCTCAGCTTTACCTGCCTTCATCCACAAACTGGTAGTGAGATGGCAGCAGCAAGTCCAGGCAACAATATATAGAAGTCTCATGGTTCTTTCAGGATGGCAGGAAACTATTCCCAGAAGCTCCCAAAAAACTTGCCCAAAATATTGACCCAGATGTAGGTGTATGTCCGTTTCTGAACCAGAGATTTCTGAATACCTGCTGTTTTTCAATCAGTCACTTGCAAGGGGGATAGTATTTATTTGACTGGGTTAACTTGGTTAGGGTGTATTCCTGGAGCTCTTGGATGAGGTTAGATTTCTAGCAAAGAGAGTGAGGCCACTGCAGACATTTTGCTTTAATACCCCTTAAAACCCCTTAAAATAATTTTGGAAGCTTTGTGTCCTCTTAAAATTGTAAGACATACAAAATGTTTCTGTTTCTCCTTATAAATTTTAATAGTTTCAAAGGATGTTATTTTTGATGTATTAAAATTTTGACATTTCAAAATTAAACCTCACCCCAAATACCAGGATCCCTTCCCTTGGTTCCGTGTGCCCACGATATTCTTCAGCCTCTCTGTAACCTCTATCTGTTAGCATCCCATCTCACTCAGTCATCTCAGCCACGTCCTGGCTAACATTCCGAGTCCCTCACTGCCTCAGTCTTCCACCACACACATCTCCCAGGGTTCCCAGGCTGCCAGAAGCATAGCTGGAGAAAGTCAGGAGAGCATAATGATTGGCTCCTCCTCACACTGTTGGTCTCCAGCATGCTTGTCTCATAAGGAGACTGTGAGGGTTAAACAAGGTAATATCTATAAGTTGCTTAGCACATAGTAAGTGCTCATCATTACTCTCCACACCAAAATGTCAGTGCATTCTCAATTATTTTCCCTCCTTTCATATCCATCTCAGCCTTGCACATTCTACATTGAAGTCATAATGTTCTGTCTGTTTCTTTTCTTACTCCTTCTCTGCTTCCTGGCCTCTGAGGCTTTGCTTATCCACTTTCTGCCCAGAATGCTGTAGTGCAGTAGTCTTCAAACAGAATATGTGAAAGCGGGTACACATACGCTTTCTGTAACATCTGTGGGTAGATTGTTGAGTGGAAATCAATTTCTAGACCTTTGACTTCAATTTATTTCCTTGCCTATGACTGATGTGCTTGAGAATGGGCCTGTGGCCTACAGTTTTCTCTTTTCTCACCTCCTCTTTCACAATTGCTCTTTTCCTCCTTTATAAAGAAAGACACACCTCTTACCAATCCCTTCTTAATTTTTACTTATTTTACTATAGTACATCACTCTGGGGTGGAAAGACCTCTGGTGTGCCATACAAAGGGACAATTTGTTGAAGAAGTTTCTTGAACCTTTTGTAACACAAGTCCCAATTTTTGCTTTCAACAAAATTTTCAAAAGTCCTAATCAGGCTGTCAGTCAGCTGATAGATCATTTAATAATTTTTAATACAATCACAATGTGGTTTTTGGCAGATAAGTTCAAAGAATTAAGTGATACTGCTATCACAAGAGATTGCTGTAAACTCAGATTTAGGCAATTTGGGCAAAACCAGGTCCAGTCACAGTAACTAGTCAGTCTGATAAGCATAACAAAAACGGTTTTTAATTCAGAAATGGGTATCTAGTCAGTTGTATTACATCTGCCCTATCTACTTTCAGAAATTTAGGGGATGGGAGAGACAATCTAGATGGAGGATAGGAAAAAAAGAAGACAAAGAGCTGGAAGTATGTCTGTAATCCTGCTGTTTGACACTTGTTGATCTGCCTGGTAGACCAAACCTTGGGTAGAGAAGGATATACCACATTAACAGTGGGAACTCCAGTCATTAAGAATTTGTGACAGTGGTTTTCAAACTTGACTGGGCATCAGATTCATTTAGGGTGCTTGTTAAAATACAGATCCCTTGGCCCTCCCACCCCAAGATTCTGAGAGGTCTGAGGGGGGACTTGGAAATTAGTATTTTTAAAAAATGCCTTTAATTTGATTCTTATGCAGCTAGCCTAGTTCTAGGCCAAGAACCATTATTTAAGAATCATTCATTTGGCCAGGCGTGGTGGCTCACGCCTATAATCCTAGCACTCTGGGAGGCCGAGGTGGGTGGATCGCTCAAGGTCAGGAGTTTGAGACCAGCCTAACCAAGAGTGAGACCCCGTCTCTACTAAAAAAATAGAAATTATCTGGACAACTAAAAATATAAATATAGAAAAAATTAGCCGGGCATGGTGGCATGTCCCTGTAGTCCCAGCTACTTGGGAGGCTGAGG
>CAUYSK010084729.1:0-19585 GCA_963575035.1 Avahi laniger
ATTTGCTCTTCCTTTTCCAGTTCCTTGAGACTGTTTGTTAGTTTGTTGATTTTTGAGCTTTCTGTCTTTTGGATGTGAACATTTAAGGCTATTAGTTTTCCTCTCAGGAATGCTTTTGCTGCATCCCACAGATTTTGATAACTTGTGTCCCCATTATCATTTAGTTTGAAAAATCTTTTGATTTCCATCTGGATCTCTTCCTTGACCCAATAGTCATTCAGCAATAATAGATTGCTTAATTTCCATGACTTTGTAAAGTGGTGAGTGTTTCTTTTGGAATTGGTCTCTGGTTTTATACCACTGTGGTCTGAGAAGATACATGGTACAATTTCTACTTTTTTAAATTTGTCGAAATCTGATCTATGGCCTAGGATGTGACTGATTTTGGAGAAAGTTCCATTTAATGCATCTAACTCACAAAAATGCCTTCACATTCAAAGTCAAGGGGTGGAAAACAAACTTCCAGGAAAATGGAGGCTAAAAGAAAGTGGGAGTAGCTAATCTTATATCAGATAACATAAACTTTAAAATAGCAAAATTAAAGAAAGACAAATATGGTCACTATATAATGATGAAAGGAAAAATCCAACAAGAAGACTTAACAATTGTTAATATTTATGCACCCAACACAGGAGTGCCCAGATAGATAAAGTAAATCCTGTTTAATCTAAATAACTTGATAAACATAGTAGCAGGGGATTTCAACACCCCACTGACTGAACTCGACAGATCCTCCAAGCAGAAAATAAGCAAAGAAAGAATGGACTTAAATAGAGCTCTAGAACATTCCACCCAAATAAAGCCGAATATTCGTTCTTCTCATCAGCTCATGGAACTTTCTCCAAAACTGATCCCTTTTTTAACTGTGTGGGTGACCACGCTCAGGGGCGGCTGGAGCGAATACACCACGAAGAGGACAGAGGACGGACATTTGGCCAGATTGTTTTAAACAAAACCAAAAACAAACATAGTGTTCCAGCATTCTGTGCTGTTGAGACTTATTTGTGGGCCTTTTGTTAAGGAAAACAAAGAAACAAACAAAACCAACAAGCAAGAACATAAAAAAATTATCTCCCCCTGCCCCATTTAAGAGGTAATTTCTTTCTCCTCTCCACTCCTGGGAGGTAAACACAACATCCCTGTTTATTTTGGTGAATCTTACCTGACCCTAGTTAGTAGTTAATTTATTAAAATCTCAACCTTATTATATAAGGGCCAAGCCTTGCTGGTCCATGTGGAGTGTGAGCCAGGACCCACTCTTGATGGAATTAGGTTATAAAAATAAAATACCATTGAAGAGAAATTGGAATATCAATCTAAATTCAAACATATTGTTAGAAAAATCCTAACCAATCTTAAGAAGTCCTTTCCTATCCAAAAATTGTCTGTGTTTTATGCTAGATACTTAGAAACCAGCAGAAGGAATGCTTGCTGTGGTCGTCAAGCCCTGAAAAAGTTATTGAGGAACTTTATGTGGAAAGCTTTGCGAATGTGGTATTCTGCTGTTTTGGCAGCTTTGATACACTCCTGCGCCAATATATTTGGCTGAACCACATAATCTCTTAAAGGGCATTTTAGTCTTATTAACACGTAAAAAATTCATTATGTGTTAGTGCTCAAGAAAACATATGTCTTTTTCCAATATATTAGAAAATCTCTAGGATCTGGAAAAATGATATTTGATGATATGGTACAAAAGTTAAAAGTGTTACGCTTTTCAGCTTATATTTTAGGGATTTCTTTTGTCCGAGATGTCTTAGCATATTTGCTAAAGGGAATTTGAGGGAACAAGTTGAAAAGCATGCTTTGTGTGAATTTTAGGTGTTTTCCTAAGCCAAGGTTCCCTTGTGATTTCAACTTTGCATATAAGTGAGCAGAGTGCAGGTGGGGCTTGTGGGTAGGGGCTCCACCAGGGTAGCCATGAAGAAGCCGGTGGCTGTGCAGTGGTTGTGATCACATGGTTAGATGCCTGTGGTGTTTGCACTAAAGATGCTGAGAGAAAGATCAGAGGACTGGAGGAGAGAGGAGCCTGGACTTCAGAGGAGAGGTCACCGGAATACAAACGTGGTTTTACTGTGATAAGGAAACTTCAAAAGTCTGTTCCCGATATAACATAAGATGACTTGTTATGTATGGCACAGTGCTCAAAATCAGGACACTCCCAAGTTTCAAGGGTACTATCGAGGGGCTTAAAGGCCTCCTGGGAGCCACCGTGTTTCCACCTCTCAGAGTACGAAGCCGCGGGTCCTTCGTATTGTTCCGGAACGTCCCTGCTACTCAGCCATTCCTCCCTTTCCCGGTGTCGCGCGCGTTCCTCTGCAGTAAATCCTAGGGAGCGTTCCCTTCTCAAGTCAGTCCCTCCACCTGACAAAGAACTGGCATCGCCCTTTTGCCTTTGTGGTCGAGAGCTGACAGGACAAGGTGGCCCTGATGTTTTGTTGGTTCGGAGGCCCTTTCCTGAGGAGCTGTCATGACAGCCTGCCTGACAGTCAGGACGGCCCCAGAAAAACCCTGTGCGTAGTGACACCACAGGACTGTTTGGCTAACCTCTGAGACAGATCCCAGAAATCCTGGTTTAAACTTTACCTGTAACTGCATCCGTTGCCCACAGGGATAATCTCAGCCAGTGGGAGAAGGTGATTCGAGGGGAGGAGAGCGCGGCGTGGATCTCGTCCCCGCCCGCGGCCCCGGGGACCTCCAAGAAGCTGCCCGTGAAGAGCGCGACCACTGAGCACCACTGAGGAGCTGTCCCGCCTAAGCACTCTCATCTTGCTTCTTTGACTTTTTTCCTTTTATTTTTGTGGGGGGACCTACGCCTGGTAACTGGGGTACCAACCTCTCCAAGAAGGTAACATCAAGGAGAGATGTCAGGCAGATGCCCTCCTGCCAGGGTCATCTGTGGGGCATCTCGGGCAGCAGACACCAGGACGACCGTGCTCAGAGAGCAGCCGGCAGGCGACTCCTTTGACTTGCGAACTGGCCTTTCTGACAGGCTGGTACTGCTGAGGCCCTAACGGAAGCGGGCAAACCATGCCGAAGGGGCACTTTCCACTGTGTGTGTCACGCGGGGGTGTGAAATGGCACTGTGACGGCATTGTGCTTCGGCTGTGGCACCGATATTGCTTCGACGTTGTTGGCTTTAACTAGGAGTTTTTACACATTGCTGTTGTGAATGTCCATGAGTGACGCGTGTGTAGTTAACTTGAGCTGCAGTCCCAGCCTCAGGACAGATGTTGCTGAGATCACAGAGCGAGAAGTGGCAGAAAAAGTCAAATTCTTATTTCAAGTCTTCGTGAATTTAGCTACGTGTGCTAAAGTGTATTCTTTGAGTTTAGGCTAAAGGGCTTAGATGAATAAATTTGACACTAAGAGGAATAGACTGTCCTTTTGTGAAGAGATGCAGGTGTACATTATGATAAATCTCAGAACTTCAAGTATCAATTCAAAATATGTCAAACAATTAAAAATAATTTTTTTCTTCATGTTGTCTTGGCAAATTTACCGAACCCTTTGCATAAAGAACAAAATAAAAGCAAGGCAGAGCAAATTTTTTTTAATGGATAAGTCTTATGGATGTAAAATGTGAATTTTTAATAATGATTCCTTTATATTTTCATTTTGTTCATTATAAAATTTTAGACTCACATTCAAAATGAAAAGCCTATTCTAACAATTATTTAATTAAAATACCATACATTTCTTTTTAAAAAATCAAATTAAACCGTAAAATTTAAGTCTCTTGTATTTTACTTTGATCTGCTGCATTCATCGCCCATTGATCACTTTCCTTGTGCTACTCGGTCATATTTCATAAGCTTCGGTCCATGGACTGGGAGTTGAAGAAGGCAGCAGTGCAGCCGCATCGTGCTTATTTCTGTTCTCTGCTCGTCTCACAGATCAAATATCTACATAGAAACCTGTGGTTGGATAGTCTCTTCTGTGAAACTTCTGCACAACATAAATGTTTCAAAAAATACAAAAGTAACACTCTGGGTACCTTCCCACAGGGATTACAAGGCAGTCACCACAGGTGCACATTAGTGCTTTGCAGATCTTCCGCGCAGTGGCACGGTCACCTCTGAACCCGTGGTTAGTTCTAACCTGAAGGAACTAGTAGAGTCTCAAGAACTGTCAGGCCAATCCGTGACAAATAGTGTATTCACTATTCACACAGCAGAAAACTGGAATGTTACTTTTAATAAAATAAATTTTTAAAATATGCTTCTACATATTTAATACTATATACATTGTTTATATGAGCTTGGTTTTTGCAAAATTAAGAGACTTCTACAACATGGCTTACTTATGTTGTAGCAGAGTTAGCTATACATAAACATTGTTCTTATGTTAAAATTAACACTATGTGTTCAATTTCCTTATGGGCTTCAGAAAGTTGCCACCTTCCCTACATGGAGCTCTATTTGCTATTTTAATTATACAACATGACATAAAAATGTAATAACTAAAGGGAGATGAATACCACTGTGGCTAGATACACACACCTGTGGACGGATGTAATGTATGTAGACACAGAGATGTATGTATGATACACACTCATATGTACGTATGTAGACATTCACATATATGTATATATATGATATACACACACACATATATATGACAGGAGAGAAAGAGAAGCAAATACATATGAGAAAGATAAAAATCATCCCCATTCTTCAAAAACAGTGATTTTTGTGTTAGAAAATATATATTGCTTGATACATAGTTGGCTAGAAAGTGTCATTTTTGTGTTAGTGTATTCATTGATTGCATTAAACTCTAAAATGTTGCACATTTTTCTGCATACAAGTTTATGAAACTAGATTCCACCAAATACAACTTTAATTACAAAAGTTAATTTAACCATCTAATTTAACTTGGAGACTGAATTGCAGGAGGGACTATATCATGTAAGATTATTGTTTAATTAAAAGGATTTTAAAGGAATGGAGGAATTCTTTAAAATATAGAAAACAATCATGGAGGTGGGAATCTTATGGCTATTTTTGCATATGAAGATTGTTCCAATAAGATCATTATAGAAAATTCTCCTAATTTCTTATAGTCAAGTGTATTATATTGTGTGACCTCTACTTTGAACAGTTTCCCAAAGGAATGTATGGATTTATTGGTTGGTTGATTTCTTGTGAAATATTGTCATAAGAGAAGCACAGTTCGAACAAAAGACTATATTCTAATTTAAACTGTTAATATTGTTTTTACCATGTATAAGATTTTCTTAGTAATCATAGATTTACCTAAAATAAAAGGGTCCAGGATGCAGTGCTATTTAGTTAATAATTTGTTTTGGAAAACATGCAGTCAGGAGTATTTTTGTATTTTGGCAGCTATATTTAGCAGATAAACTTTTTAGTTCTGTTTCTTATCTTTTCCCCAGAACTTTTCTTAAAGGGGTAATATATTAATAATACCAGAAGTCAAGCAGATAGATTTTGTTACCAAAACTTTTGGTGAATTTCTCATTAAGGTGACATTTTATATTGGGCCAACTTTTCCCCATCCACTATAAATTCAGTAACCAGCTATGAGTATATGTAGAATGTTCAATTTGCAGAGATTTATATTGGTTATGTTGATTTATGAAAGACAAGGTTTATGGTCACATGCAATTATTTCATTATCCTTTCAGACATAATGAATATATTTTTAAGCTAGAAATGTCCTTGGAAATATAAATACATGCCAACAATATGAAATATTGAACTCAGTGGAATAAAATCCTTAAAAAAATGTAAACATCTTATTAATTAGCAGTTGACTTTCTGAATTAATTAATTAGGAAAACTTGAAATGCAGTGAATATAGAGGCTAATTCTCAAAAATGACCTTATTCCTAGGGCAGGGATTGTGATCCACTTCTCGGCCTTAGTTATGTCTAAGAAACATCTGAGAAACCAATATTGCAAAAGAGATCAACTTGAAATATGAGACTCAGTTGTCTTCATTCCTACTCTTCTTCAATGGAAAAGGACTGTACAGATGGTTACAGTGGTACTCCAAGTGTCTTGTTCTCACAGCAGTAAAAACAGAATTAATCTGAAGCTAGATTTGTTCAGTATAGGTTTCCTCTTTTTGGCATGCTTTTTAGATTTTTTTTCATTTTGTACAACCTCAGTGCATTTTGCTTTATTGGTATGTTCATGTACACTAGATATGTTTGTACAGGATATAAGTAGATGTATAAATCCTTAGATACCTGGATTTTTTAATAGGTTTAAATTTTGATATTGTGTTTCTGGTCTTTTAACTCAAAATTAAGGTTTGAGCTTTAATAGAACTCAGTTACCATGCCTTGGCTGTGCCTTTATTTTAAATACTACAATTTTACTTCCTCATTCATGTATTTATTATTTTGCTTTTCTTGCTTATCTATAATTGAAAACATTTAAAGGGACACATCCGTGGTTAATTTTATCAAATAGAATGAGTAGGATCATTCTGTTCTCTCCTCATCAGATTTCTACCCTTTATTTAACTTCATTAACATATACCCTGGTGACTCTAACCAACGAACTGTTCAGATTCAGTCCTTTCTGCAAGAACCGTGACACTGATTATGATCTGATTTTGTTGGATCTCAGGCACATAAGCATGATTTAGATTTTGAAAATCACTTCTCTTTTTACATATTTCAAACATGTGTTTGCTTTCTACACTTTGCTGATTTCATTCAGGCTTTTATTCTTTGAAGACTAAGTTCATTTAGTCCCTATGGTGGATACCTTCTATTGGAAGTACTAGTCTGATTTAAAAATCATTGTAAAATATAAATTAGCTGAGTATGCTATCAGTTATTGTTTCCCCGGCTTTTCAGTGCATGGCTGCTACATTTTTACATGAGCATAAGTACTTATCCTGATACACCTTTTGCTGACTTCTGTAAACATTTATATTAAGTTTAAATAAGTGATATCCAATGCAGTACACACTTTTTAAATCTTTTTTTAAACTGGATATTTTGGTTATCTGAAGCATTGGATGCATTTTATGTGATGGATAAAAATAGCAAAAGAGAAAGAAAAAAAGTTTCAGTGGTGTGCTCATTCCAAATTAAGAAGATAGAACAAAAAGAAAGACATCAATGTTTCCCAAGAAACACATTTAAAATCCCAAGAAGCATTACTATCTTCACTTGATTTTTCTCTTCTCCCCTCAACAGTGGAAAGCAGTGCTTTTTAAGTCAGATGTAGTCTACCTGCTCTTTCCTGCAGGCGTGAGGAAACTGCAGCTGGCTCTGTGGGAGTCAGTAATGTCACCTAAGGACCAAGGCAGGCACAGTTGATCCGGAGTTTGCCAAATAGGAAGATGGTTTACACAGTTCAGTTTTGAACCAATATTTTTATAGTACTGTATACTGGCAGAAGTTTGAGTGGAAAGTTTTTTATTTCTATTGTAAGTTAAGTTTTAAAAGTGTATTATCTAATACTCAAGCCCAACTAAAATATCATTGTACCATGGGCATTGCAGCCTTTGTTTTTTTCTTTAGTCACTTTAATATCCAGTCCTATGCTGTATCTCAAATAGCCTGTATAAATGACATATGGAAACAGTATTTTCCATCTGATGTGTTATATGATGTGTATGCTGTGTTCATTTAGTGTGCAAGTTGAAAGTACAATAGATTTATCCACAGAGATATTTCTACACAATGCCCCTACCTATCTGAAATTGTGCTTGCCCAAAACACTGTGTTTACCAAAATTTGTGCAAATTCAGCATCTTGATTCTTTCTGAGAAGAACAGGTGACTTTCTTTACATGAACATATGAACAAAAGTGATTCCATATCTATACCTAGATAAGGCATCTAAGAGTTTACAGGTGATGATCTCCTTGCTGACCAAAAGCTGCTGGAGTGTAATAGAGATTATGCGCTATCAAAAATACAATGCTCTTAATGAACTGATTTGTAGAGTCAACAAATCTGCATCCAAAGTTTCGATGGGCTCTCTATTGGAAGGAGAAAGAATTTCAAGTTAACAATATTCAACTTTATCACAGTTGATGAATTAGTAAATTTAAAAAATGATTTTGTATGTATGACATAAAAATCTTTGTAAAATGCACAAGTGCAATAACTTAAAGGGTCTTAACTTTGCATTTATAAATTATAAATATTGTACATGTGTGTAATTTTTTCATGTATTCATTTGCAGTCTTTGTATTTAAAAGAAACATTTACTGTTATGTTTGTATAATAGAACAGTAATCATTTATTATAACCTAGGCAAGTTGTAAATAAATTCATAATTCAAACAGCCAGTATATATGCATATATGGGTGTTATATTGCAAAATCTATCTTTGTTTTAATTATATTCTTAGAACAGCAAGAATTCTTTTGTCAATATGTAATTATACATATGAAGTATATATATGTATGATACATGAAATATATATAGAAATGTTCATAATTTTAATGGATCTCCTTTGGTGTGAATAATTGAATACAGAGTTTTTAAAATATCTTTCACGTTTATCATTTGCTCTCATTTGTGCGGAAGATAAACTCCCCATGAAAGTTCACTGGGAAACACTCCGGGCCTGGGAAACACTCCGGGCCTTGACTGCCTAGAAGACACCCAGCTAACACGGGAGTAATGCGCTGGGTTTGCTCCAGCCCTTTTCTGTGGAAAGGAGACGACATAAAATGTTGGTTTACTGACTCCATCGTGTACTCTTAAAGCTTCAAAGACTGGGGAGACGGTGGGTTTGTAGGATGATCGCTTCAGATTACGGAGCTGGCAACACTGCAGCCGACCCCGTGCCCCGCAGGGAGCTTCCCTCCCGGGCACATGGCTCCCACACCCTGCTGCCCGGAGAATGCCGGGCGGGAGCCGGGGCGTGTGTGCTTACGTGTAAGTATCGGGATTCTTTCTGCCGTAGCAAAGAACATTCTCTAGGCTACAACCTCTAAACTAAAGACTGTACACAGTGATAAGCATACTCTTGGTTTAATCTTAAAAAACTCTGCTTAAAGAAATTGTGAAAAAAAAAAAGAAATTGTGTTTTTATTTTGGCTATCTCTGCGTGTCATCAGGTGGGCAGGCTAATGGTAAATATTTAAGATTAAAAGTTAAAGTTCACCTGTATCTCCAGATCCTCCCTAGCCTTAAACATATTAGACCTAAATTTGGGAGTTAAAAAAAAAAAGCTTACTGGAATAAAGGCCTGCTGCATCGTTAAGTGTAAGTGTCCCCAGCCATGAGACTTAGGAGGACAATGTAGACAGCCCTCACAGTGGGGTTCTTCCCTGACGCCCAGTTCTTGCTAAGGGAGTGCCTTTCACACCGATAGCCCTGTGTGCACTGCAGACAGGGTTTTTGTTCAACATTCATTTACTGTGAAACTGAATAAAATGTTTACTATGCTAAAAATACATTTCAGGAGCTAATACATCCATAAAATTGGTAATTCTAGTTGCAGATTGGCACTCTCTAAAGCTGATCCGAGTTTGAATCCTCATCTTAATTACGTATACATTTGATTTTTCCATCAACTTTAGCTCAACAGTTTTGAGATAACATTTCTCTATCTATTTCCTAACGCAAAAAGGATCCTCAGAAGCGACACTCACCAAGCAAGTACTTACGAGGCACTCAGTCTTGGCAGGCGGGAGTGTGTGGAAGGGAGCGGGGCCGGAGGGCACTCGAGATGAGAACCGCAGAGCGGGTGGGGTGGGGCGGAGAGTAGTTCTACCCCCTCGTCGGCTTTGTGGAATCTCACACGAAAAGGGCCCTTGTGCCTGCTTTTGTTCTAGAGCTCAGAATGTGCAGCACGTCCCGGAGTCTCACATCCAATCCAGCATGACAAAGGGCAAAAATAACCAACAGAGGCAGGAGGTGACCAGGTGCCCCAAGCCCGACCCTCAGCACTTCGGGAGCGATCGCCCAAAGGAAACTAACTCACGGTTATGACACGGGGGTGCAGCTCTGGGTGCCCAGGCGCCGTGTGGTTGGAGGTCAGGGGTCCCACTGCCTCGGGGAACACCGGCCCAGAGAGGCCCAGACAGGCTCGGAGCACAGCACCAGGGCAGGTAGCCGAGGCCAAGTCGTCGAGGACATGGCGACAGCAGCCATCTGGGGCACGCAGCAGGACAGGGCTCTTCCTCGCTCCTGTCCCCGAGCCCCATAGCCCTCCACCCCGCTTAGCCCAGCCCCGGATCACCCACACCCAGCTCAGGAGGAAAGGGGAGCGGGAGGAGGGCTTTCCATTCGACTGCTTTAACCTCGGGCGAATCCAAGAAGCAGCGAGTTTAGTAGAATTTAATGAATAGAATGTCCGAATTCAGTTTCCTGCATTAGAAAAATTAGGAATTCAAGACAAAAACATTTTTAGAAAAATAGTTACCATTTTTACAGTTGAATTCAGAGCCAGTGAATGTATGTTTCCTGTACTGGTGTGGCCTATTCCGCATCTCACATTCTTGGTTCCACCAGCTTAGGGATTTCTTTAACTTGTTCTTGGTGACCAGTGACTATGAAATAGGCTGAGAGTGCCACAGAACTCACAATAGAGTTAACACGTAAGTATATATCACATATCAATGAATCACAATGGGACGCTATTATCAGTGGCTAATATTTCCTCACTAAGGGAATTACTAAAATTCCCCTTGTGGAAGTTGCTTTTCTTTCATAAGGAAAGTGCCACTCCTGTTGATTCAACCGCCTATAACATTCATGGGGCTCTGGGCCTGCCCAGGTATATTAGGGTTCTTCAGAGAAACAGAACATGTGTACAAGGGGGGAGAGAGCAAGAGCTATTATAAGCAATTGGCTCCCACAATTATGGAAGCTGAGAAGTCCCTGATCTGCCATCCGTAAACTGGAGACCCAGGAAAGCTGCTGGTGTAAGTTCTAGTCCGTGTCCAGAGACCTGCTAACCGGGGCGCCAGTGCCGCACGTCCCGGCCCGCGGCGGGAGAAGAATGACGTCCCACCTCGAGCAGTCGACAGAAAGCAAATCCTCTCACTGCTCCTTCTGCTCTCTTCGGGTCTCCAAGGGACTAGATGAAGTCGGCCTCTCATTGTACCTGTCAGGAACCGAAAGTTTGTGTCCGCCTCCCGCAAACCCGCGTTCTCAAATCCAGTCCCCAACGTGATGATGTTGGGGGTGATCGGGTCCTGAGGGCGGAGGCTTCACGCAGGGATCGGTGCCCCTGTGAGAACAGGGCAGAGAGAAGGCTCTCTCTGCCCTGTGAGGACACGCGTCAGATGTCTGAGGGCGGAAGTGGACCCCCGCCAGAATGGACCACGACGGCACCCTGATCTCTGACTTCGTCCCAGAGTGGGGAGGAATCTATTTTGTTGTTGAAAAGTCACTCAGTTTATGGTATGTTTTATAGAAGGCTGAACTGAGACGCTTTCCATTCAAGCGTTGATCTCATTCAGAAACAGCCCCACGGACACGCCCAGCATAACGTTTAGTCAAATGTCGGGGCAGCCCACACCTCAGTCGAGGCGATACGTAAAATCACCCATCACACCAGGGATGCTGCTTTCTTCCCTCTGGATGCTTACTGTCATTTGTGAAACATTCTCCAACTCACAAAGCCCTCCTTGGGCATAGGGTCTTTACCCGTGTTTGCTGTTTTGTCTTTTGCTGTGGTTTGTTCTCTCGCATTCCCCAGTGTGCTCCGCAAAATTCCAGCTGCCCACGTTCCTCGCTCCTCTGCGATGCCGGGGCCCTGCCTTTGGGCCACTGCTTGGTCCTTGCCCTACCTCCTCTGTGGTGAGTCCTAATGCCAGCCTGGCTCTGTTCAGACACTGGGCACCCAGCCACGAGCAGCAGCAATTAAAAACACGGCTTTGCAGGCGTGTTCCTTCCATGTGGAGAGAAGGATGCCAGACAAGCAAAAGTATGTAACGTGTCAGGCGGCAGCGGCTGCAGCGAGTGGCTGCATGATCAGTGCTGTGCGTTGAAAAAAAAAAACCTTTATGATTAAGTAAGTCTAGGGCATGCTAGAAGGATAGACTTAAAGCACATCCTCAAAGGTCTCCAAGTGTCGAGTGGAAACTCTTCTCAGTGCATTCTTAGCACACTGGCCCTGTGTGAACTGGGAGACGGCATTGTTTGCTGATTTGAGAAGAAAGTAAGTGGGTGCCCAAGTCACGCAGCAGCAACCCAGAGTCACACTGGAAGGTGGCCGTGCCTCCCCAGCCCGTGGCCCTGACAACACTCTGCTAGGCAGATGGGCTGTGACTTGGGACTCCCTCCTGCTAACAGGAGCACCAGTGACCGTCTACCCCACGTCTCTGCCCTGACAGCTCACGTCTCCTTAACGTAAAGACAAATCAAAAAAAGTCACACGGAGATTTTTTTTCTTATATTGACTTAAATTCTGGGTTTATTTTTTATTAGAGTAACAATGTTCCCCCCTCAAAATGTTCCACAAAAAATAATCCTGTTACCTGCCACAGTGCCAGGAAAACACCAGTTGGAAGGACAAGCCGATTGCTGGCCGCCGGCCGGCAAAGGAAGCGTCTCCGCTTTCGGAAACGCTCGAGCAGGAGCACGCTGGTTCACGAGGCTTCGCAGCGGGCGAGGGCGGACAACGCCCGCGAGGGTGAATTCACTCCTTTCTGATTTTGGTGTTCAGGTACTGGTAGGCCTCCTGTTACACTTTTTGGTTTTTTAAGAAATGTGAGCAACTGTTCCCACTGAAAATATAAGAATGCTAAGCAAGGTTCCGAAACAGCAAATAATCAGCAACTCCAAGTCTTTTAAAAAAACAGTTGGTAGAAAGTCCTGTCTCGTTTTCCCTCAGATGCACGTTTATTTGAAAATTATGCAGACTTTGCAATCGAGTGGTAGGCTGGCTCCCTCGCCCCGCGCGATCTCCCCACGCGTCTCCCTGTTTGCACTCGGCCGATCCTGCTGCCTGGGAGCACTGAAAGGACGACACCAGCGTCTCTGGTTCCTGAAATGCCACCGGGGAAGGGTGGCGCGCGGTACAGGAGCTGCCTCGGCACAGCCCTGTGGGCGCCACGCGGGGCCCGTCTCCCTTCACGGGAGCTTCGTCCGAGAATGCCGTGAGCGCCAGGACCGAGCAGTGTCTGCTGAGCGGGACCGGTCTGCCCCCGGTTTCGGCCCGTTCTCCCCAGCGACCTGAACCTCTTCGCCCTCGTCTACCCTGCGCTGCCCTTTGCTCAGGTCGCATCCTCCTTTCAGACGCGAGCCTGGCCACCGTACCGATGCCCTATTCCCCAGTGCAACCTCTTCTACTCCGCTGGCTTCATTCCTCAAATCAAATCTCTCCAATCACAACCAAAACACAAACAAAACATAAAACCATGAAAGACCTCACGAGGATTTAAACGCCCTCCGCTCTCTCTAGCTACTGCTTGGCATCGGGCGTCCCGCTGCAAACGCGTCTGGGAAGGTCGTCTGCACGTCGCCCTCGAGCTGGGTGCCTGTGCCAAGGACTCTCTGCCTCCGGCTCTTTGTCACCGCACTGGGAGGCTGCAGCCGGCGAATAACAGTCCCCAACGGGGTCCACGTCCCATTCGCCAGAACTGGTAAAGATGTGAGGTCATCGGGAATTAAGGCTGCAGACAGAATTAAAGTTGCTAATCTGCTGGCCTTAAAATAGAAGGGTTACCCCGGTCCCCGCTACCTTTCCAGCCTCAGTAATGCCTGGATTATCGGGTGGGGCCAGTGCAATCACAGGGGTCCTCGATCGTGGGAGGGGGCAGGACAGCGGCTGTGATGGGAGAAAGCCTCGACGGCCGTCGCGGCTCTGCAGAGCAGGAAGGGGCCGAGAGCCAAGGAGTGCGGGCGGCTCCTGGAAGCCGCAAGGCAAGGAAGCGGCCTCGGCTACGGTGTCCAGAAGGAACCAGCCCTGCCGAGGCCCAGATTTTAGCCAGTGAAACCCACTGCAGACTGCTGACTTCCAGAACTGTGAAGTAACATGTTGGTGTCATTTTAAGCCACTAAATGTGTGGTTTTGTAACAGCAGCCACAGGAAACCAACAGAGAGGCCTTCCCTGACCCTCCTGTCTAAAATAGTGAGACTCACCGCTGCATTTAAAAAATATCATTACAACACCTCTTTCCTTTTCCTTTGCAGTTTAATCCCAGATTTTCCTGGGATGGCAGCCTTATATTGGCAAAGATCAGAAAGTATCACAACGTTCTGCTTGAGGACGCGATTTGGCAGTGCAGAGGTGGAGAAGCTGGCAACTCCTCATTGCTCGGGTCGTGGAAAGTGGCGTCAATCCCAGGGAGGACAACTTGGCGAGCTTTCCCGACATCACACGGCTCAAACCCTTTGCCTCGGCGACTGCGCCCTGGGTCTGCAGCCTCTGTGCTTCCCTGCAGATCCGCGCGTGTGCGACGCCATCTCAGACAAGCAGAGGGTTAAGAGCAAAAGAATGGAGACAGCACGAGGTCCATCAACAGTCTGTGATTAAATAAGTTGCAATCCGGCCATGAGATGGAATGCAATACAGCTACTAAAAAGCCAGGTGACGTTTTACACACTGGTCTGGAAAGATCCCCAAGACAGGTTTTCAAGAGAGAAAAGCAAGGTGGTGAAGTGGAAGTGATACGCGGTCATCGTGTCAGAGAAAGGACAGAAATCATACGTGTGAATGTCCTTGTCTACACCGACCGTCTGTGGGAGGTTACACAAGAAACTGGTCGGACGGCTTGTCTCCGAAGAGAGTGGCCAGGGGATGTGGGACACACACAGGGGACTTTCTCCACCTGCCTGTCTCTCACTTCATGGGGAAACCGCGTCTTCCACCTGACCCAAGATTCCCAAATCATTTTCACAGCTGAAAAATATTTCAATTTTGGAAACAAGTGTAGACAAGTAACAAACAACATTTGGCAAATAAGAAAGGCAGTTTTTCTCTCTTATCTTCTGAGGGAGGAGGAGGAGACTTGGGGGGGTGGGGGCATGAGGCAGTCCCTGGAGAGCGGCCTTTCTGCGCTGTTTCCTCATCGACTTTCCACACTGTTGGGATCTTACAGTTATCTTGCCCTCAAATACCACTTTAAAATAAAGTTTTGTAGTATATTCCAGAAAATCACCTTTACGGCAAAACAAGGTCTACACATGAGAAGGTCTAAGTGGGAAGAGCTCCCCTGTGCCCCAGATGGGACGTCATAGGAGACCCCACTCTCAGCAAATACAGCCCAGCTGGGAACTGCGTTTGTTCCGCCCGGCGGGCAAAGCCTTTCCTGTGATGTGCTCCGACCAGCTCTCCCACGTCAAGTGAATGCCTGAGAGAGAGACGGGGTCCGGGCTAAGTTTTGTGCTTATGTGCTTTCTGAGATGGAAAATGAGCACGATATTTTTCTGATGGAAACGTTCCCAAAGAAGAGCAAAGATTGGTGATGCCGGAGAGAGAGAGAGAGAGAGACAAGAACCAGCGGGCTGTGAAAAGGCAAGAAGGGGGTGCCCAGGAACCCCGGCCCCGATGGGGGGGTGCGTCAGGAGGCAGAGGAGAAGCTGGGCCTCCACTGCTGATGTGGGCACAGCTGGAGACAGATGTTCCTGACCCCTGCGGTATGTGGCAACAGGACCAACTTTCTGAAACCGACATTTGAGAGCCCCTCTCTCTGTTAAACATTTTTCAGGGGCTGCTGTTGTCTTCAGGACCAACCTGAAACTCCGTCCTGCCTCCGCCCGCCCGTGCCGCATTCTCCCGCCCTCTGCGGCTCCCGCCATGTCCATTCTATCTCCCCATTCTGTTTTTCCAGAGCTTAGGAAGCAGAAAAATGCTTAAGAATTGTTGCAAGTCTCTTCGTTTTTGTGCAACAAATTCTAATAGCCAAAAAGCGGTAACTGGAAACGTTTATTTTTGGCCAGTTCCCGACTCCAGGGCTCTTCCCCACCCCCACCGTGGGCAGGGACTCCCTGGGAGCCTCTGCAGCCCACTTGACGGGAATCCTTCCTTCCTCCCTCTGCCAGTTCACTCGCATCTCCGTGCTGCTCAGATCACACTGCGTTTTACTCCTAAATCTCCTCTCCGCAGAGCTTCTGCAGAGCAGGGAATTACTGTGCATTTCTGCACTCTTAGCAGAGCAACAGTAGCAGACAATGCTTTTTCTCCCCCTTGAATGAAGGGTAGGGTGAAAGGAGGGGCAGATATATGAATCAGCTGGGATGGCAGATTAAGTCTCATCCTCTGGTTGCTTTCAGCAGTGCAGCGTTTTAGGATGTGTTCCAGTGCCATCTAGAGTGGATAAACGAAACAGCAGCCACGCTAATTGCAATTCGGCATTTGCACGCACAGTTTGCATGGTGAGCAGCGCTTGGCGATTCCCGCATAGAAGTCTGGCCTCGAGGAAGGTCCAGTGTGCTTCTGGCAGATCAATTCATTGCACTGATAACAAAATAATTAAGTATGTTTCTGCCTCAAACTCTTTGATGACATGTTTAGCAATAGGAGAGCCACAGGAGGGCTTTTAAGGCCTGATTGACTTTCTGATCTTTAGCGTGTAAATTAATTTAACAGTATTTGTGTTCTGCCATAAGGGATGACTTGGGAGAGACTTAGGTCCTGAAAACAAATTATTTTCTTTCTAATATAAAGCAAGACTCTGAAATTCCATGAAAAATGAGCCAAATCTCTTTTCATGCCAAGGAGTAGGTGTGAGGGCGGCACTGGCTGGGGGGGCCAGCTCTCTCGGGAGCCCACGCGCTCCTCCCTCAGGCCCCTGGCCCGCCTGTGGGAAAGAGGTGGGGAACACCTCTTGTCACCTGTCGCCTGTCTGTGCAGCGTGGAAATGATGGGCTATTTTAGAATCTGTGAAACAGCCGTTTTCCTGAATCACTAAGGAATTCTGAGCACAAAGGCTCGTTTCTTCATCTCTGATAGTTGACTATGTAAAACCTGGCTGCCACCGTGACGTCCTACTTTGTGATCAACCGAAGGCGAGGCCCCGAGCACCTCCTCTCTGGGGCTCATACTTAGTTGCCCTTCGTGCGTGTTTTCGCGTCAGCATTTCCAGTGGTGGTTGGATGCGTGACTGCCGTGAACATTGCGGAGGGAAATCAGCGAGCCCTCTGGTTACGTCTTCACGGGTTAATCCGAGCACACCTAGCCCTGGAGCTGCCCGCGCAGGTGAGGGCGCGGCAGCTTCATGGATCCAGACTGTTCACATTTGGAAGTATCTGACCAGCATCGGAGGGAACGAAACAAACAAAACTACTGTGCTCCCCAAATCCTTCACTGCGCTAACGGTCCAGCTTCATCCTCACGACTTGCGAGGTTGTTACCGGCTTTCTCATTTTAGAGCTGTAAGTAGCTGCTTTCAAGGTTACTTCTAAGAGCAGGTCGAGTCACCCTTCCACTAGGCTCTAATTCTTTCTGGCTGAAAGAAATGTACATAGAATTACAGTTTTCAAAGATAGAGACAGGTCTTAGCTCTTTGCCCCCTTGCCACATGGGACAGGCTGAGGACAAGCGCAGACTCTGAGTATACAGATGGGCATTTACACACCTGTAAATTATCCTCTCTGCTAGGTGATCTTGGGAAAATTAGTTTACCTCACAGGATCTCAGTTCCATACGAGGAAATACATGAGTAACAACACTAACACGACTAAATGATCATTTACTATATGCCAGGTCTCCAGGTACAGTTGGAGGGGTTGTGCACTATACAATGTGCACATCTCTAAAGGAGATGCCTAAGTAAAGAGCAGTTATATTTTGCCCCTTAGGCTTTGGCAAGGAATTAGAAAGCACAAGGATATTTTGATGTTTTTTAAATCACAAAAAGTGTTTTATTTAAAAAGTGTCAAGTCTTACTTTCTGAAAAGGCAGAAATGTAAAAAAATAAAACAGGTGAGCACACACCTAGTCCTCCGTGTTCAGGAAGGTCTGAGGCATAGAAGAGGGGACGGCTCTTTGAGGGAGATTCCCTGGAAGGGCTGGTGACCTGGTTGCTCAGCTGCAGAGGTGCAGGGGGAGGGGCATAGAATGTTTGTCGTTTCCATGGGAACAGCCGAGCTGGGCCGCCCTGGTGGGAGGGAGGCGCAATGGCTGAGCACTTGGAGCCCGAATGTAAGTGGACGTTGAGCGTCTTGCGTTGGCTTTCGATGTTTGCTTGATGTTCGATTGCCTAGAAACCAGCTTCCCTGAACCAGTCTGAGAAGTGGGGCCGGTTTCTGGTGGCTACGAATCAGCTGTAGGTCCCTGGGGTGAGGATTGGATTTGGGGACGTGCTTCCTCCTCAGAGAACCTAACGATAGCATGCAGAATGACGCGGTAGGTGTGTGCGTGCAAGCGCGCACCGCGTGTAGGACGTGCGTGTGTGTGTGTACACGCGAGCGTGAGCACTCTCTGGGAGGAGGAGGAGGAGGAGTGATGGGGCAGGTTTCTGGCTCCTAGTTCAGAGCGTTCTTTTTGAAAAGCTGAACTTCAGGACATTTTCTGTGGCCCGCTGCCGTTCGGCAATGCTCGCTAAGGACCACACGACACGGAGCGTCCATGTCGGTCATTCCCAGGTGCTCTGCCGCCTCTTACTTTATTTAGTCTCCATGGCTCTGAGGGCGGGGTTGTAACGCGGTTTTCCAGATGGGAGTCTGTGGGGACGGGAGCCCAGGTCGTCTGACTCCAAAGTTGTCGCTCTGCCCAGCACACGCCGTGCGTGGAAACGGATGCAGTGGAATCTGGGTGGACAGGAGGTTTGCTGCACTGCGCTAAACAGTCTGAATTATAAAATACCTGAAAAGAAATGCTATTTTACTGTGTCAAATGCACTTAGCGCTGTCTCTGTGCAGGTGAGTAGGCAGCTGGGGAGCCTGGGCCCGGAGGCGGCTCAGCACCTGACCACACGTCATATAGCCTTAGACCATTCCTGCCTCGGTTTCCTCATCTGTAAAATGAGGATAGTCATAGCACCTATCCCCTGGGCTGTTGTGAGGATTAAACGTGCCCCAGTGATAATTTTTAAAAGTCTCCCTGCACTGGGGTGTCTTTTCCTTTAATACACAGATGCTTCTCCACTCACAACAAACCCTTCAGAAGTTAAAAACACGACCAGTCAAAATGCATTGACTGCACCTGACCTAGCTTCGCCCAGCCTGCCTTGAAGGGCTCCGAACGCTTGCACGAGCCTGCAGCGCGGAAAGTCTCACACGCAGCCGGTCTTTCGGTGGAGCGCCGGGTGTCTCACGCAGCTCACTGAGCGCCGCACGGAAGGTGGGGGCCAGAGGGCTGTGCGGGGGCCGAGCACTCACCGCTTGGCACTGCCGCACCAGTGAAGGCCCTCGGCCGGTCCACACACCACGGGGCCAACACGGCGTCCAGCAGGCCTGGGGTCGGAGCGGTGGTGTGGCCGGGCGGTCGCTCCCGCTGCTGAAGCCTCCCCTGCCCCCTCCACTCTTAGGGGAAGCAGAGACAGCGATGTCATTATTTTTAGACATGCATTGGGCACAGAAACGGGTTTGTGTGGCGTGGGGCCCAGAAGGTCCTCCTCCGGCCTCCTGTGCTCAGGGCTGCGGAGCGAGGGCAGCGGTCCCAGGGTTAGGGCAGAAAGGCGGGTTCGGAAGCCAGTTCTGCCACTTGTCAGCTGTCTGGTCCTGACTTGGTCACATAACGTCTCT